>VALG01012205.1:0-26582 GCA_009835305.1 Ipomoea purpurea
ATTTTTGCAACCTTGAATGATACACGTTTTATTCTATATTAATTGGCTAAATTATCTATCAAAACTTAGCTGGTATGGTTAGACTGTATTAGGATCTGTATTTTAACTAGGATCTACTTCAAAAGCTACTGCCTTACAGCTTAGGCTTATTTCAGAAGAATATGTGCTTGAGTCAGAACGTATTCTAGGAAGGGCAAATTTCACTAACTATTTTTGGTAATTAAAACCAATTCTCATGCATCATTTTGAATTGAATGGAGCACCTTATTTTGAGGATTTTATGCAGCAATTATTCAGACAAATTGGTTACATTATTTCGATTATAAAAATGGGGAGGAATTGAAGATCATGAAGTGGCAGAACAAGGACACTAAATATTGGTTAATATTCTAAGTTTTGTTTTCATGATCATATGTTGTGTTTGAAGTTTGAAGCGTGTCTTTTGGCTTGCACGTATCCACTCAAGTAGATGGTAAAGATTGAGTTGGTATAATTGATTAAGACCATAGTGTGTATGGATTTATCTTATCAACTGTTATAATTTTTGGTGATCATCTAGTAATTAAATTGAGTTGATGTGAGTTGCCCCGCAGACGTAGAATGTTTTGCTCCAAATCGTGTTACCAATTGTTGTGTTCATGATTCATTTTCTTTATTTATATTTTATCCTGCTTATTATTATCAGTGTCTCTGATACATTCTATAATCCATATAAATAATTCAATTAAAATTAAGTAGGAATTAACTACACTTCTTATTTTTCATAGTCAATAAAGAATAATTGAGAAACTAAAAAGACATGCAAGTGTCAAACACTTTGTGCTCAGATGACATGTTGTGATGTGAGAGGTTATGAGATCAAACTTCAGTGAAGGCGTTGTTGACTCTGTGTGTTCATTAGGTTTAAAAAAGTGTGTTTGAAACATATAATACAATATAATAATTGAGTCAGTAACACTAAAAAAAAAAAAAAAAAAAAAAAAAAAAAAGACATGCAAGTGAACTTTAACCCATTGCAGTGGGTCGCAATTTCATTAAGTCAATGAACATACGCAACAAATTATAGCTTTAGACGCATTCAACCTGCATTATATTTATATCGATCAAGACATAAAACAAGTTTAATATTATTGGACAACAAGTTGCTTGTGATTTGTGAACGTCCATAATTGCGCAATAGGGACCAATCACCTTTCGTGTAGCACGTCCTAGACTTCTCCCCATTTTATAATGACATAAACCAGTCTAATTTAATGATGTTTAATATAATATTTAGTCAACGATATTATTAAGGTTTCTCCATTTTATAATGACATAAATCAGTCTAATTTAAATGATGCTTAATAGTTAGTCAACGATTTTATTGAGGTTTTTTGTTGATTACTAATGACTCTGTACAATGCAATATCTATTAATAACTACTTTCTTTAATCTATTGAAGCATAAAGAGTCAATTACCGACTTCACAAAGGCTCGAACCTACAATCTCCCCATACAAAAGGAGTAGTTTGGTTGGTCCACTAGATCACAAGATCCTTAGCATATTATTGAGGTTTAATATTACTAACTTGTGCCATTTAGTAATAGGTCACTCGTTTGAATCATGACAATAAGCTTAAAAAGTCTATATTTAATACGCTTTAAAAGCTCAGCTTGCACCTTATTCCAACTTTAATCCGGAACAAAGTGTCCAACCTAACAGTTAATCTTTAACACATGTGAATTCTGTTACAACTGCTCTATATTCTTATTGAGAACGTAACTCTAATTACGAGGAAAAACCACCACCAGACACACATCTATAGTTTATTGGCCATTTTGTAGCGGCTAGATGTCACCATAACTTATAAATCAACATACATGTACTATAAAAATGGGTCGAACATTTTACTAATATAAACTAGCTAGACACATTTCTCTTGAATTGGTCACCCCGAGTGACTGAGAAAGTGAGAAACCCTTCTCCTATTACTTTGTCAGATCACTTATTCACTTACACTTCCCGATTATAATCTTGTGATTAGCTTACAATTTATGTTGGGATCTTAAGTCAATAAAAATTGAACAACAACCGCCAGATACAAAATTTTGTTTATAATTTTACAATATATGTTTTTTTTTTTTGAATGCTACTGGCTCTATTACAAATAGTATAAATGGAAGTCCAACTCGGGTACCATTAGATCACATAATCTTGGTTACAATATATGCTTAAGTAGCCTCATTTTGATCGATTAACAAAAACTCACGTCCACTAATACCCAATTAACACCAGGAGTTTGGAGATCATGCCAACATATGTATGTAAATTGTATATAAAATTTGGTATGCAAATTACATTTTTAATGTCCATTGTTTATTTTTAGAATGGGAAAAGTATCAAATAAGCCACTAATCTTATAAATTTGTACAATTAGATTATTGAACTTCAAAGCGTATAAATTGAACTATTAAACAAGCCAAAATATGTGCAATTAGAACATTTTTTCATCAATTCGTTCCAGTGCAATTTGAGTTGAAAATATTTAACTATTTCCTCCCAACTAGCATAGTAGAGGAAATTGAAATATTATTAGTATAATACTAGTTTTTGCCCCGTGCGATGCACGGCATAAAATTTAAATAACTTTATTATTGATAATATTTTAAAATAAATATAATCATGAAATTAAAACTTATTCTGAAATGTATTTTTCTTTAACAATACTAAATTTGGTTTGTTATATCGAACATCACATATTGTTAGCATATATTATAAAGAATTGGTTTATAACATACCCCACATGAGATTTAAAAAGTGTATATTAAAATATTATAATTATATTTATATATATATATATTATATATATACACACACACAACACACACCACATTTTTATAAAAAAAAATTTAAAAATTAGAAATTCAAACAATATACAATAAAAATTATGAAATTATTTTCTTATATATAAAAACATTTATTAATATGATTTGAATTAAGCCTTATAATACATATACTTGACAATATATAAATAAAAATACATATCATCATCCACATTGAAACTAACTACGAAAATCTTTTCTTAAACATGCTTAATAATAATAATTATATACGTAAACATATATAAATCTAAACTAAATATGAAATATATTCATGACATGAAAGAAAAAATAAAACCTGCAATGCTAAGCCCAATAAACATTTAATTATCTATCCATATAATTACAGTTACGTTGCATTTCAGCCCAATACCCGAGCCCATCTAACCCAATTATTAAAACCTAATTACCAAAACCCTAATCCATAATTTTTTTGACGATTGCGCTTCCGTCTACTCTGTTGCGGTTCGTCATTCTCTCTAAAATGTCACTGACTTACGCGAACCTTCTTTGTTTCCGCCGTCTTGACACACTCGATTTTAAATCATCGACGTCAAGTAAATCCACTGCTAAAAAAACTTTTTAGGATAATCTGACCATAGTTTTGGCCGTTGTGGAATTGCTTTCTACCCAAATGCCGATCTGAAAAATCGGGTGGACCGGAGCAAATCTAAAACAAACTAATAAATACAGTATCAGATTTTCTAATTACTTAATATCAGTTCAATAATTATTTGTTTAAACTATAATCTCTTCCAATATTATTGTTCATGCAACTGATTAAATTTAAAAATACTTTTTTCAATTTAGACTGAATTTATAACTTTTTTAAAAAAAAAAAAAATCCCTCTCAAACTATATTAGAATGAACAATTAAAATTGTTGTCGATCAACAAAATTGTAAGAATAAAAAAACAGGCTAATCTTATTTTTTTAACATTGGATACTCTAATTTTTTTTCCAGTAAACAATAAATTTCAATTATATAATAAAATGTTAACTTAAAAATACTGGGATGTATTACCTGCCTTCATCATTAAATAACAATAATTGTAGATTAACATGTATGAAAATAGATAAGTATGATGCATTATATACCTTAAAATGATGCAATTTCATTTAATTGGTATTTAATACCTTAAAATGATGCAATTTCATTTAGGCGGGAAATTGATTGGCAAAAAAACATTTTGCTATATATAGAGAGTAAGATACCATGTAAGTAATGTAATTAGATTTTATTAGAAAAAATCATAAAATATATTTTTTTTTTTTTTTTTTGCATGTTTGGATTGTTCAATTGCAAATATTTTAAGTTCAACTGCTTAATTTCACAAAAATTATAGTCTAATGGTTTTTTTTTTTTATTATTTTTTTATTTTTTGAAGTAATGAACTCGCAATAAAATTAAATAGAACGATTATGAAGTCAGGTGGGATGTCATATCGTTTTGAATGAATTAACCAAGCACCATTTGTTTTAGCGGAGAGCTTGATTTCTGTCTAGTTTTATTAATTTAACACTTTTCCCTTTTTAGAATTATTTGATTCTATCCAATTTTTGGAATATATAAAAGATATCAAATCTGATTGTTTTAATGAAATCGGATCCACTATAAATCGGGTATAGGAAATATATAACGGAATAAAAGAGCTATTATTGTCAATGGGGCGCGAGGTCCTCATAAACGCGCACAAGCCCAATGTCGCAGGCCCAGAAACAATAGTACAAAAAGATTATACGGTGAAAAGGGAAATAAATGATAGATAGAAACCTGAATTACATGCATAATACCAAAATCAATCTTTGGACCAATTAGGAGAGAGAAAAGAATCAGACCGCCAGACTACCAGGTCTTTTGTGTTTCTTGCCCTGTCCTAAACTGACCGCAGCCTCCCTTTTTATACCCTTTCTCAGGCCTTCCGCATACCACTAGGGGGTGGGAATAAGCCAGGCCCTTGTAAGGTGGACATATGTCGTTTGAAGGCTCCATAATTTAAAATTGCGCATTAATTGAGAGGCGCATAATGCACTATGTATAAAGTAAAATACCGCCACTGCTTTAGTCACAGGCTTACAAATGCCATTAAACTCGAAACAGGCCAGGCCTATGTATAGAATTACGATTTATATAAGTTGACAATTATGATATATACCCATAATTGCTGCCCCGGCCTTTAGGTACCTCATGCTAGAACGTGAATGCGGTGGCCAATAGGTCCCACGCAAAGAAAAGCAACAAAAATAACTCCTATTAGGCCCACATATAGTAGGAAAGACGATCCAAATGGTTTGCACGTAGGGAAGTCGACGTAGAAGAGAAAACTTCTTATTAGCCCCATGCAGGGAAAGTGGTCGAATAGGTCCACATGTAGGGAAGACGATAGAAATCCCTATTGGGCCCAGGGATAGTGGTCTAATAGGTTTGCACAGAGGGGATGCATCAAAAACTTCATATTAGGTCTACATGCAAAGAAGGGGATCATTATTCTACGGAAGACCACAAATAAAAAGTACATTATTTGTGTACATAAAATACATTATTTGAGTATTAGATACATTATTTTGTATACTGTCAAATAATGTACGTTCAGTACACATATAATGTACTTTTAGTATATTAAAAGTGTATCTTGTATTAATGCAAAGTACATTAATTGGTACTGAAAGTACATTATTTTGTATACTAGTATCAAATAATGTACTTTTAGTATATTTAAAAATGTAACTTGTATTCATGTTAAGTACATATTTAAGTACTTAAATACATTATTTGAGTACTGAAAGTACATTATTCTGTATACTATCAAATAATGTATTTTTTTTTTTTTGAAATAACGTACATTCAGTACACAAAATAATATATTTTTAGTATATTAAAATATATCTTGTATTCATGGTCCATAGAAAATTTGCCTAGAGAAGGTAGTCCAATAGGTTTACACACAAGGAAACTGTAGAAACTCTCTATTAGGCTCACACACAAGGAATGCGGTTCAATAGTCCAAAGAAGGCGTCAAAAACTCCCTATTTAGGGGAAGAGACACTATAAAAGGATGCCCTTACCCCTCCCATCCCCCACCCCACCCACCCCACCTCCCCCTCCCTCTCTCTCTCTCTCTCTCTTTCTCCTCTTTATTATTTACTCTCTGACCTAGTCATTACAGTAGTCTTTGAATTTTACAAGAAGCGTGCCCTTAAGACTTGAACCCCAAGTCAGGACTTGACACACTTTACTTGGGCTTGGACCCATGTTGGGCGTCTTTATTATTTACTCCGTATTTATTTGTAAGTCCAGTTGTTAATAATATTATTATACAAGCCTAGCATTCAATTCAATAGTTATGCTGTGCAACCGAATGTACCATGCGCATGGTGCATACGGTTCAAAACGACGTCGTTTTACTAAAAACGCGCGTCCCACTTTAAAAAAAAAAAAAAAAAAAAAACCAGGTTCGATTCTTTTCTCAGCAATAGCATTATTTGTGATATATATGGTTATGAAATTGTGATATATAGTTATGAAATTGGTGGTTTATATATTTTATGAATTTATTGAATATTGGTTATTCATTGTGGATATTTAAGTTCAATCATATATTGTGGATATTTTCAGTTCATTCCATTGTGGATTTTTACTTCATTCATTCATTCATTGTGGATTTTTACTTCATTCATTCATTCATTGTGGATTTTTACTTCATCATCATTCATAGTGGATTTTTACTTCATTCTTCACTGGATATATAGTTATGAAATTGTCGATATATAGTTATGAAATTGGTTGTTTATATAGTTATGAATTTATGGATATTTAGTTCATTCATTGTGGCATATTTAGTTTCAAATCATATATTGTGGATATTAGTTTCCATTCGATTGCTTCGGATTTTCACTCATTCACATTTTCATTGTGGATTTTTTTTTACTCATTCATTCACTCTCTTGTGATTTTTACTTTCATTCATTCACTGTTGGATATATAGTTATGAAATTTTTGTAACTATATAGTTATGAAGAATTGTGGTATCATAGTCATGAATTTCTGGATATATAAAATATAGGCTATTGCCCGGGAAATCGAACCTTGATTTCTTTTAAGTTGGACGGCGTTTTTTTTAACCAAAACGGCGCCGTTTTGCAACCGTATGCACCTTGCAAGGTGCATTCGGTTGCACAGCATAATTTGCGCATTCAATTAATATTGTTCTTATTTTTTCTTCGTTCTATCTATATTTTTACTCGATTTTATGATGGGATCGGTCTTGAAAAATCATCAATTTAAAATTTTTTGAGTATTATTGACTCTATTATAATGTAGTATCTGTTCATCATTAATTTTAAATTTAATTATATACTAGATTTGTTATTAATTTAAAAATATATAACTGAATTGTAAGAAAATACGGAGTATTTATATATATATATATATATATATATACTATATCCACTATATATATGAAATAAAAAAAAATCCGGAGTATCAAATCAAATAGCAAATATGGCAAACGAAATAATGGCCACCGACGCTCCACCCCTTTCTTTCACGATAGTAATTAGTTTTCGTTGCAATAGCAAATTAGCAATACAGTGGAAAATTGATTGATATTTTTATATTAAAAAAAAAAACGTACGAAAACAAATTTAGATATTATTGTCCATCCCAAAAAACTCATATTAGTTGTATTTGCCATGATCATTTTAAAAACAAATAAACTATTTTTTTTTTAGCAAATGCTTTTTTTTTTTTTTTTTTTTTTTTCAAATTTAGCCCGTAGCCCGTAGGGGCCGGGTGCCCCTGTTCCTTTCAAATCAAATGGAATTAATAACAATAATAAGTGATGAAAAGTTAAAACAAATATTTAAAAAGACAAAAATATACTCATTCATCAATCAATCATTATTGTGTGGACCATATTTTATCTATTGTAAAATAATGCATATTTAGTACAAAATAATGTATATTTAGTATAAAAATAATGTATATTATATTCAGGAGATGTACATTATTTTTGTTTTGAGTGTGCATTATATTGTTATAATGGTACATTCAATACAAAAATAATGTAAGTATATTAAAAATGTACTTTTTTTATGGTTCATATAACATTTTGTGGACCATGGTCCACACAATAATTTGCCCTCATTGGGGGTGGATGATCGAATTGTTGTGAATTTTTTTTAACTTATTCAAAAGTCGTGTCAAAAAATTTGTGTACAAACCAAAAAAAAAAAAAAAAAAAAAAAAAAAAAAAAAAAGACATGAAACTACTAACCAAGAATAATATGAGTTCTAACTCAGTTTGTCGAGTAGTTGGTTTAAGAACAATAAGATTTCATATTCAACTCCCTATGAGAGTTGTTATTGGTCTTCTCAATTTCATCCGGTCAGCTATGAACAACGTAACGTAGGTTCACCCAGAGCGACATTCTCAAACGGTTATAAAACTCACTTAGAGTGCACATTCGATAGTATCAACATGCAAATTATATTAAATAATACAAAATTTTTTAATTTTAGATAAAATCATTAATTTATTTGTGGCATCTAATTTTAATATCATTTGAAGCTCAATGATTACCAACATCCTTGGTATAAACAATGAAACAAATGGAGTTATTATTATTATTATTATTATTATTATTATTATTATTATTATTATATTATTTTATATTATTATTATTATTATTATTATTATTATTAAAAAAAATAGCAGACCCTTCTGGTAGTTTGCTAATATATAAAGGAATAAAAGCTACAAAATTGACAAATCTTAATTTATAATAATAATATCCCTTAATAAATAAATTGAAAAAAAGGGGGGTTTCAGGAAACATAAAACAAACAAAAAGGATGGAATTTAGATGCTCCACCAAAATACAAACACATGAGGTTTGGTCCGTTTGGAGAATCAAATATAAACAAATCTGAAGTAAAATATATTGGGTAGGTATGCAAAGACATATAAAGTCAAATTAAATATTTTTTATAAGGGTAAGGAGTGATTGACCTCCAGGGTATCCCTCCCCCTTATTTCCAAAAAAAAAAGTAAAAATAAATAATAAAAATATATAAGGGTTGTACTGGCAAATTATACCGTGCACCAGGGCGTACAATGCATTGTGTGTCATGGCCAAAAACGACGTCGTTTTGGATCTTTTCGCGTGTCTATTGTTAATTCCTTAAAACAAATTAATGTTTAAATGTACAGAATTGTATAATAGAATACACAGAATTTTATACCTGAAAACATAGAATTTTATAACGAAAATTCCATGTTTCAAATGTACAGAATTATATAATAGAATGCACAGAATTTTATACCTGAAAACATAGAATTTTATATTTAAAAATTCCTATATTTTGAATGTACAGAATTATATAATAGAATGCACCAAATTTTATACCTAAAAATACAGAACTTATCAAAATGAAGTCATTTGGGAGAGCGATGTGCGCCCTGATGCACGGTATAACGATGGGGTTGTACTAAGGTAAGATATCACATCTTTTAATTTGATGGGTCGTCAATTAATCATGGATAGTTAAAGAAATTTGTTTTTTTTTTTAAAAAAAAAAATAATTATTATTTTTTCACACAACCAATTATAATGAAATGCGTCAATGGACAGAAATTCCTCCTTCACCCCTTTCAATAGTTTACTTTACACACACATAACGGATTAGGTGCGAAATTTTCCTTACGTGAAAAAATAAGGTTTAATCTCATTCATTGATTCAATTCAGATGAAAGGTTCAAATAAAGATATTTAAAAAAAAACGCAGTGGTATTACGATAATTTTGTGTAAGTTATTTTTTTTTTGTCATTCGGTGTAATTTTTTCCTTCTTCCAGTGCACATTGTTGTATCTTATAGAACATACAATTTTTCCCTTTGAATGCACATTGTTCTACCTTCCAATGGACATTGTTGTCTTCCCGTGCACATTGTTGTGCCTTGCAGTACACATTATTGTGTCTTTCTGTGCACATTTTTGAAGATCGTAGGTGCCAGATTTTTTTAATTTTTTTTAAAGAGCAGTTGTATTGTTTGTGTATGATTCATTTATGATTTGTGTTAGTTGAAGATCATGTATTGAATTTAGTCTTTTCAATAATTGTTTCACATCTTTGTGCCTTCTAGTGTATATTATTGCCTTCTAGTGCACAAATTTGTGCTTTTTAGCGCACATTTATTAAGATTGTAGGTGTCAGATTTTTTTTTTAAAAAGCAATTGATCTTGACTGAATCACTAATTACTATTTGAGTTGAATTTTGTATTGCTCGTTTGATTTGTAATCGCTTATGATTTGTCTTGAAGATTTTGTATTGAATTTAGTCTTTTCAATAATTGCTTAATATCTTTGTGCCTTCAAGTACACAATGTTGCCTTTCGGTGCACATTGTTGTGCCTTTTAGTGTAAAATTTTGAAGATCGTAGGTGGCTGATTTTTTTTAAAGAACAGTTAATCTTGAATGAATCAATGGCAAAGATTTATCTTTATTTTTCACTGGTGCTCCTTCGCACTTGATCCTGAGCACACACACACACACACACACACACACACACACACACACACACATATATATATATGGTTTAAATGCGACGCTTTGTTATACATCAATGCACCAGTGTAAATTGCACAAATGCACCATAAAATGCATAATTCTAGAACGTGCGGTCATGCACCATTAGATATGCATAAATGCACCACAAGATGTTCAGAAATGTAGGTGTCGATGTGGTAGCTGGAGCAGTTGGAAGAGTTGAGTGTTGGTAATGTAAAACACTAGGAAGTTAGAGATATTGAGTGCGTTTAAAAATGATAGTGAGAGATGTTTACACTATTTTGTCGTTGGTTGATGCTATTGTGGTGATCGAATTGCCATTCAAAGCACTATTCTTTAATCCTTATTAATATGTGCCCTTAATCAACGCTAATTAGAGGATTAGGATGATTTGATCATAGTTATATATTGTCTTATTTCAATGGATTAGATTAGATCACATTTCTCAAAACTCAAGTGTTATAGAATTGTTTCAAATAAGATTCAATTAAACTTGACTACATTAGTCTCACCTTGCAAAATGTAAATATTAATTTTGTATGCCTTCATTTTTTTTTAACCTGATTTCCACATCCTCAATCGTGTTATCATTTTTGTATTTGATCATTGTAGGGTCCATCAATTTTCAAATAAGTTATAAATATTCGTATAACATCATTTACTTGGAAGTAAAGAACAAAAACAACAATTTTTTTTGGTGGGGATAATGGTACTTTATTAAAATCTTTATACCAAAATTTAAATTAAGTATTCAAACACCAAAAGACATTAAAACCAATTCTTATTCCTTATAATAAAATAAAAATAAAAAAATAAATAGATAAAATTTAACATTCTAACCACTCTCTTTTTCTTTTATTGTGCAATGCAAAATTGCACAATTATTACTCGAGACAATAATAATATTGATAAAAGTCAAATTAATAATTTTATAATACGATAATCGGGTTTCATTCACTCAATCATCACTTTTGGACAACATTTTAACTACTCTTGAGTTAATGGGTGTTTGAGAGACATAATAGCTATTTTTAGCATCTTTGTTTGTATTGCTAACTATGTCCTCATCAGATTTTTTAAGTAAGACGGGTTCTATTTCTGTATCTATTTATATATATATTTTCTCAATCTATTAAAACACAAAGAGTCAATACCTTACTAAGGTTTGAACATATAGGCACTGTTTGGTAAATAGTTAGCTTATCAGTCAATTTTGACTTATTTGACCGCTTATCAGTCAATTTTGACTTATTTGACCACTATTAGGTTTGAACATATAGGCACTGTTTGGTAAATAGTTAGCTTATCAGTCAATTTTGACTTATTTGACCACTATTAATAGTTTATTATTTTGAATGTTACTGGCCCTAATCTATTTATATATATATATATATATATATATATATATATATATATATATATATATATATATATATATATACTTCTCAATCTATTTTGAACATATAGGCCCTGTTTGATATATATATATATACTTTCTCAATCTTTTTGAACATATAGGCCCTGTTTGGTATTTGACCACTATTAATAGTTTTTTTTTTTTTTGAATGTTACTGGCCCTATTACATTGTAGTATCTGTTCATATACTTTCAACCTACTAAAACCAAAGATCCAATAACACCTCCACTGAGACTCGAACTCATAACCTTCCAAATAGAAGTCCAACTCGAATACCATTAGACCACATAGTCCTGGTGACCACTATTAATAGTTTGATTTGGTTAAAAAATCAATATAAGTGTTTGGTTAATTAACTTTTGTAACTTCAAAATGCTAAAATTCAAAAAGTTTCTCAAAACAATTTTTTTCAATTAACTTTTTTAAGAAAATAAATTATACCAAACAACTATCAACTAAAACTAATTATCAAACATTTTCATTAACTAATATTATCATTATATCTTTTAATTAACTCATTAACTAACAGTTACCAACTATCAGCTAACAGCTAGATTTTTTTATTTTTTTTGAAAATGTCATCACTAGATTTGTTTTCATAGTATTTCAAGAAAAAGATAAGAAAAGTAAAAAGCCATTTTTCTTTCTTAATTTATGCTAACTAACTCTCTCCATTTCTCTCTCCTCCAGTGGGAGAAGATGAGTGAAGCCACAAGCCAGCTCACTGTTAGCACCTCACTCCCATTCCAACCCGCTGCTCTCTCTCTCTCTCTTGCTCTCTGCGTTTCTCTTTCTATTTCTTCTTCAATTCCTGCAATAATTTTCAAAGCCATTTCGCATTAAATCCAACGTTCTGAGCTTGACCCACAATTTCCAGCTCACAGGCTCAGAGCTGCTGTTTTGGGGGGGTCTGGAGCTTCCCATTTCCTTCCAAATGCAGTTACTCAACATGGTTCCATTAATTTCATTGGTATTTCCGATCCGGAGAAGCTACACAGCAGTAATTTCAGCTTCCCAGCTCGGCAATTCCTTGTAAAGATTACTCAGACAACAAAGGGTTTTCTGCAAATGCTCCCAGGTAATACTCGCTTTGAGCTGTGCTGGTGTTCTGCTGAAATTCCGTTATTTATTTTTTATTTCCGTTTCTTTGGGTCGGTTTGAACTATTGGGAGCTTTGGTTGCAGATCTGAGTTAAGACTAGCTGCAATTTGTTCTTGTTTGTGTTTGGTTGATTATATGGAGCTTGGTGTAATTAATGATGTTTTGACAAGTCTTGCTTTTTGATTTCGTACAAATTATCTGTATGCCATCTGAAATTATGGGTGGAGTGCTTGGGATTAATGGGATATTGGCTGTTTAACACCCCCACCTAACACATTCTGAATTGAATTTAGCTTGAATTTGGTAAGAATTAAGACTTTTCTGCACCCCCACCACACACACACACACACACAGCATTTTTCTCCTAGGTTTTGCTTGTAAACTGTAGCTCTTCTTAGAGTAGGCTGTTTATGGCAGACAGAGATAATCATTCAGGGCAACTGTATACTCTTGCTTGATGAAGTTCAACACTTCAACATGGTTATGTAATGTGTGCGTGTGCTATTTTTCATTTTTGTCATATATAGGTGTCTGATTCATTGTTCTCCTGTTTTGTTTTATTTTATTTTATTTTAGGGTGTAATGATTATCTATTGGTTACATTTGCATCCACTTCCCTTCTGAAATAATCATTTTGGTGACTTTTTGGTGTAAAAGTTATTGGAAAAAGCATTTCGCTTTGCTTTTCCACTCCAAGTTGCTTTTTTTTTTTTCTTTTGCATATGGATATTGGTTTTGTGATTTGAAAGCTTTCTGGGCAATACATCATGGGAATAGCCCTACTTTTGAAGTTCAAATTCTGAAAGCTGAGGGATTTTAATTGTGAAATTCCAGTAGAATTGGTTATTATTTTTCTCGAATTTTACTTTTTATAAACCTTTTTTTTTTTGAATGCTACTAGCTCTATTACATTGTAGTATCTGTTCATATACTTTCTCAACCTACTGAAACACAAAGAGCCAATAACGCCTCCTGAGCTCGAACTCACAACCTTCCAAATGGAAGCCAACCCGGATACCATTAGACCACATAGTCCTGGTAAGAAGGCACCGAGACAAACATGTTTATGATTCATTCATACTCTTCTATGTTTAAGTTTGTTTCTCTCCCATATCAATGTAAAATTAAATGTGCTCCTATTAACGATTTCTTGTGAAACTGTGATTAATACTTGGTGCTTTGCTTTATGAACTTTACATAGTAAAATGATACCTTGTTAATCTGAAATCTGAATAGACTATATGCGTAGAGTATGAGAACTAAGAGTCATGTTATGCCCTTCCTATAGAAGTGAAAAAAGAAGTTTGCCTTTGTATGCCAATATGCCATACAACACAGACATGCAGTCATTCATACAAAGAGTATCTCTGGTTATTGATTTTCTGATTTTTTTTTTGGGTTACGAGGGAAACCCGCAGTCACTACCCGAGGGTGTGCACTGGTAAACCGTAAACCCGCCTTGTGACCCTATCTGGCAAAAGCACAAGGAGGTAAACCAGCGTAGGTTGCCCATAGCTGACCTGCTTCAGACCAAGAAGGTTGGGATTCGAACTCGTGACCTTGTGGTTACAAGTTTGTATCCTTAGGCATCTTGGTTGGGGTTACCCCGGATTTTCTGATATTTCATTCTGTAACATGGATGCTCTAAAGCTGAATCAATACAGAAATGGTTCATCTTAATAAACTATGTGATCACTGGCTCCCCTATTTCTTTGTTTTCTATGTTTTTTTTCTTGCAATTGCTTTGTCCTTCTCTCTGGCTCATGCTTTTTATTATTATTTTTTTGAATATTTTATTGCTTGTTATTCCTGCCTATATCAAATGGTTTCATCTATTGTCTGTATTGTCACAGGAAAGTGTCAGTGCAATTACCTCATGAAAATGTTCTCCGCCTACAAATTGCTTTGTTATATTTTTGTTCTTACAACTCTTCTTCCCCTGGCAATTGGAGATCTAAAGTCAGATGAACAAGCTCTTCTTGCATTTGCTGCCTCTGTTCACCATGGTCGCAAAATTAACTGGAATCCTGGAATCCCTATCTGCTCATCTTGGGTTGGCATTAATTGTAGTAGTGATGAACCCGTGTGGTCACTGTTCGACTTCCGGGAGTTGGACTCACTGGTGCAATCCCTGAAAATACCCTTGGAAAATTAGATGGTTTAAGGATTCTCAGTCTTCGAGCCAATCTCCTAAACGGGACTCTTCCTTCTGACCTCACTTCGCTTCCCGCTCTCCGCAACCTCTTCCTTCAACATAATAACTTATCTGGTCAAATACCAACTTTTTCTCATCAACTGAGCATTCTCGATCTTTCATATAATTCCTTCAGCGGTAGCATTCCTTCAATGATTCAGAATCTGACCCAACTCACTGCACTGTACCTCCAGAATAACTCTCTCTCTGGATCGATACCTAATCTCACACTTCCAAGGCTGAAGCATCTGAATTTAAGTTACAACCATCTTAATGGTTCTATCCCATCGACCCTTAAAAGGTTTCCCAATTCATCGTTTGTAGGAAACTCTTTCTTATGTGGATTACCTTTAAGTCCCTGTTCCCCTCTTCAACCACCATCCATTGGCCCCAGTGCCCCTTCACCACCATCAGATCACAGTCACAAGAAGAAACTTAAACTAGGATATATTATTGCCATTGCAGCAGGTGGAGCAGTGGTACTCTTTCTACTAGCTCTAATAATTTTCTTGTGCTGCCTGAAGAGAAAAGCAAGTGATGGCGTGTACTCAAAGGAAAGCCTTCTGGTGGAGGAAGGAGTGAGAAACCCAGCGAAGAATTTGGTAGTGGGGTCCAAGAGCCGGAGAAAAATAAGCTGGTTTTCTTTGAGGGTGCTCGTACAATTTTGATCTTGAGGACTTATTGAGGGCGTCAGCAGAAGTGCTTGGAAAGGGGAGCTTTGGGACGGCATACAAGGCTATTCTGGAGGAGTCAACAACAGTGGTCGTTAAACGATTAAAAGAAGTGATTGTAGGGAAAGAAGGACTTTGAACAACAGATGGAGATCATAGGTCGAGTTGGACAGCACCCTAATGTTGTTCCTTTGCGTGCTTATTATTACTCCAAGGATGAGAAGCCCTAGTCTATGATTATTTTTCAAGAGGCAACTTGGCAATGCTTCTACATGGTATGCTTTACTGATTCCTTTCCTTAATGTACCTCGTTGTGATGGAATAATATGATTCCATGACCTTTGGTCTGACTCTAATACCAAATTGAAGCATGTGCTCCATCTCAACTAAAAGTCTAAGCTGATAGTTGGATTGCATATTAATGGTTATATGTTCAACAATCTATATTCTATACTTTCTCAACCTGTTGAAGCAACACCGCCTCCACTGAGGCTCGATCTCATGACCTCCCATATGGAAGAGTCAACCAGCTCCTAATTTCTGATTCTGTTTTCCTATAATATTCTCATTATTCCATGATTTTTAAAAACAGGAAACAGGGCTGCTGGGAGAAGTGCTTTGGACTGGGAAACAAGAGTTAAAATAGCCCATGCAGCAGCAAGGGGGATTGCCCATATTCATTCCATGGGTGGTGCCAAATTCACTCATGGAAATATAAAATCCTCAAACGTTCTCATCAACCAAGATATAGATGCTTGTGTCTCTGATTTTGGTTTAGCCCCTCTCATGAATTTCCCTGCAGCTCGGTCTCGGCATCCTGGGTACCGTGCCCCCGAGGTGATTGAAACACGGAAGCACACACACAAGTCAGACGTGTACAGCTTCGGTGTGTTATTACTAGAGATGCTTACTGGGAAACAGCCTGTTCAATCACCTGGGCGTGATGATATGGT
Source organism: Ipomoea purpurea (assembly GCA_009835305.1). Lineage (NCBI taxonomy): Eukaryota > Viridiplantae > Streptophyta > Magnoliopsida > Solanales > Convolvulaceae > Ipomoea > Ipomoea purpurea. The sequence continues at coordinate 16,767 of VALG01012205.1, forward strand.
TGATCTCCCGAGGTGGGTTCAGTCGGTGGTTAGGGAAGAGTGGACTGCAGAAGTGTTTGATGTTGAACTGATGAGGTTTCAGAACATTGAAGAAGAGATGGTGCAGATGCTGCAAATTGGCATGGCGTGCGTTGTAAGGGTTCCAGATATGCGACCTAGCATGGATGAAGTTGTTCGGATGATCGAAGAGGTCAGGCAATCTGATTCTGAAACCGGCCATCTTCTGAGGAGAACAAATCTAAGGACTCAAATGTGCAGACCCCTTGATTCTTTGGATATGTTCATTCTCCTGTTTCTGAGTTCTGACCTGTAAGTTGTGGAAGTCGTTTCCTTTCATTTCGTTCTAATTCAATTCAAAGGCCCATTGGCGAATTCATGGTGTATATGCTCAGTGAAGTGAGGATTTGGAGACCTGAATTTACTGATTGATTTTCCTTTTCTTAGACAGTTTAGCCATTCATCATCAATCATCATTACCTTGTTCAGAATTGCCTTTGCTTTAATCATCATTTGTTGTAAAACCCCATTGTAGAAAACCGTCAACAGCTGATTGATGATCTTTTCTCTAGAGTCCTTTTGACAAGAAATGTTGGTGCAACATTATTTTTTTTTTCCAGTAATAACTCATTTTATTGTGAAAGTGAATCAATCCTATAGGCTTGTATCCAGTTTGATACGGTTGAATAGATGGGTTTATTGCTTCTTCTTTTTTTTCAAAGCAACCAATGTGGTTATATTAGAGATAAACCGAAATAGAGTCAGGAGAGACAGAGTCCTAATACATAGCCGTAGAATAATCAAAAGCTTGCAGAGGCTAAAGTATGAGCTAATAAATTCTGAGATCTAGGAACAAAATTAACTAGCAGGTAAAGAAAGTAGACATGCAAGCTTTGCAACTATCAATAGCATATCCAATATATGATCGGGGCGGAGCCCTGGTGAGGATAAGTAGCACTTCGTGTATGACAGTCGGTTTATTGCTTATTTTAAGTTACTAATAAGGTAATATTCTCAAAACAAGCTAGTAAATTTAAAATAAGAGCTTATTTTGAAACTAATAGTTTAAAATAAGAACTTATTTTGAAAGGCCCCGTTTCAAAAATAAGCTAGTAGTTTTCTAATTTTTTCGCACTTTTATCCTTATTATTTTAAATAAATGTCATTTTTTTATCCCTCCTAATTAAATCTTTTGGCATTTTAAAATAAATCCATTATGCTTGAATATTTAAAGCCTACTGTGCTGAATTTTTCATGAAAATGAATCCATTGTGCTTAGATTTGATTTTTTTTTTTTCTCTAGTATGTTACTATGTAATGGTTTTATTAGGATCGGATCCATCATGTGATGGTTTTATTAGGATCGGATCCACCATAAACCGGATATAGAAATATAGGACGGGGGTAGGCAAAGAATAACTTTATTACCTGGGGCGCTAGACCCAAAACAGTACGTTCAAAGCCCAGAATGACAGCCCCAAATACAAAGAACAAGGCCCACGGAGTGGCTATAGCTAACTATGCTACCGATAGGAATCGAACCCAGTTGGTTGGGTTGAGAGTATGAGATCAAGACCACTAGACCGTACTGCTTGTCGTGTCCGAGTTGCCGTTTGTTAAGAATCCAGGACCCCTATTTATAGCATACCCCCTTCCTCCCTTGGCGTCCATGTGTCCCACGTAATCCATCACCACTCCCCCATTTATCGCTACGCAAGCGGGCACGTTCGCCATGGCGCCACACCATACCGCCCGCACCACGCGACCCCGGCAACGCACACCGCCCCGCACCCCCCGGGAAGGGGGGCGCCGTTGACATTCCCGGGGGCGCTCCACCCCTGTCGGTCGCGCCGCGGCCTGAGGTGGCCGGCAGGACCCGCCGCCGGCCAGCCAATGGCCGGTGGTCAAGGCTGCCCACTCGAAAATGTCGGAACAAATATAAGCCTTCGCGCCTTGGTACAAAATACTTGACGTGGGCTGTTGGGATGGTGCGCACCTGCTATGCGGGAGGGCGTGGGTTTGAGACCTCATCCATTTTACTCCAGGCCCTGCTAGCTGCCCCATTCACTGGCCGCGCCGGTGGGGCACCGCCGGCACGACCGGTGGCGCGCCACCCCCGTCAGTCATTGCCCTGGAAATTTCTTCTCTCTCATCCTTTGTGCCTCTTTGGGCTACCATGCCCCCTTGTCTTCTTAGCCCAATAGGATTTGGGCCAACCCCCTTCATTCACCACCCCCATTTGGGTCAATACTTTGCCAATAAAATGAACTCCCGGGGTCCCATATCCCCATCATTGTGCTTGGAATTGCCCCTGATGTGTGTATTGTTGAAATTTTTTGTTTTTTAATATATATGATAGGGTTATTACCAGGCCCTATACGCGATGGTTGGTTACGAACCCTCTACCCTCGGGGACCATTACCCGACCTGACTGTACCATGTTCCTCAATTTGCCGATCACTTCATCTTTCCTGGTCTCATTGGAGAATGAGCCTCCAGGTCGCCTAGGGGCTGGTGGGAAGACCGATCTAGCGAGGTCGGTCCAGGCAGTTGAACCCCGTTGTGGTCTTGTCTTGTCAGGAATATCACACCATGTGTCTTGAACCCTTTTGGCCCTAACCTGAGCCTGTGCATGAGCACTACGTGCCCTCCATGTCGAGGGCCCGGAATTTGTCCCCTCACCTCTCTTATAAATACCACATTTATTACTAAGAGGGAGATTTTTCACCTACTTCATTTCAGTACTATATGCTCGGAGATTACCGACCTACTGTCTGAGGATCCCGAGCTCGATTGCTTTCACCAAACAACAAGTTAGGTATAGGATATGAGACCAGAACCGACCTAGGATCGTACAGTATAATCACGTATGCCCTCGTATATACTGTATCATTTTGGCACCGTCTATGGGGACCGGTACGCAACAGGCCGTTTAGCTCACCTCTACCAACACTTATTAAGATGTATCCTTATATGGATTTCCTTAACGACCAAGAGGCCGAGGAAAGTAGCTCGGACCTCTGGACTCACCTCAATACCCGTATGGATCTCAATAGCATTCCGGGTAGAGCAGCTCCGCCCGAGCCTATGAACGTGATCCAGCAAGGACTTGCATTCCCAGCTGCCGATCAGATGCCTTACCAATACACGATGTACCCGAATGGGATGCCTGATCTCGCATTTCAATGGTGGCAGAGCCCACCTAAATTTTATATTAAATGTAAACTCATAAATTTGATTTGTTTTACCAAAAACATGTGAATAAAAAAAATGCTAATTACACAATTTTTGTATGTTATCTTAATTGTACAGAGTGTGATTTTAGCCAAGGAGGCTGGCCAGGGCATACAGAAAACCGCACGCAAGGCTGCTGCCGGAATCACCAGAAGGCCAAACGTCATCGCCCGTGAGACCCAAATTGAGAATGAACCCGCGACAGTTCAGCGAGCGACTCCGAGAGCAGAAACGGTGGTGCCAAGAACACGTAGGGAGAAAGGAGGGGGATCAAGGAGGGCGGCGGAAGAGACAGAGTACGTAGTGGTGAGAGGGGAGAAAGGTGGGTTGGTGATCCAATCTCAGCGGGTGTTCATGGAGGGGGCGGATGGAGATATCCCGTCACCGGTCTGGCATCCTACGAGTGAACACCATAGTGACCCGCCGAAATTCCTTGACGATGAGGGTGACGTGTTGATAGAGCTTGAGGAAGCGCCGGGGCGGCTGCCAGGCCATAGACAGCAGTGATACTTTCTATATGTCTCCCTAGTTTCCTCTTTTGTGTTGTTCTTGCTGTTTCTTTCTGTCGAGGCTATCTTTTTAATCCATTTTCTTTGTTTTTTATGGATTGTGTCTTCTGGAATTGTCAGGGCGCAGGAGGCAAGCGCTTCCTGCGTACCCTTAAACATTTCCTCAGGATGCATAAACCATACATCTTGGGTCTTTTTGAACCGAAGGTTTCGGGGTCCCAGGCGAACGCCATTTGCGCTCAACTAGGATTCTCTGATTGGATCCGAGTGGAAGCAGTAGGCTTCAGCGGTGGCATCTGGGTTTTTTGGAAAGACCCGGTGCGGGCTACGATTGTTTTTACTCACCCCCAATTTATTTTGCTGCAGGTCCAGACGCACGATTACCCCTCATGGTCTCTGGCGGCGGTTTATGGGAGCCCAGCACACCACCTTCGCCGCCGACTCTGGAGGGATCTCACACAATCGGCTCGCGACATCTCGGGTCCCCTATTCGTGGCCGGGGATTTCAATGCTGTCCTGAGCAGAGCGGAAACAAATAATTACACTGCTTTCTGTTCACATCGAAGTGCTGACTTTGTGAATTGGGTGCAGGATGAAGGACTAATTAACATGGGCTTCGAAGGGCCATACCTCACTTGGGTCAAAGACATCGGGGCCGACAGCATCAAGGGTGCAAGGTTGGAGCCGAGCCCTGTGCAATACCGAATGGCGGACCAATTTCCCCAACGCAAACGTGGTTCACCTGGCTCGAATCGCCTCGGACCACGCGCCCCTGTGGATTAAGACTGAAGGCAACCGTGGAAGACCTACAGTGTCGTCGTTTATTTTTCAGGCGACGTGGTTGTCCCATGGTCGATGTACATGAAATTACCAAGAGGACATGGAAATCCGACCACCCGATCACGGACAACACACGGAATCTTGCTACCAACCTCGCGGAGTGGAACAGAACTACCTTTGGCAACATCTTCAAGCGCAAAAAAAGTCCTTATGGCTAGGCTTGAGGGTATTCAGAGGATTTTAGCGGTGAGATACCATGGAGGCCTTATTAAACTCGAAGCTAAGCTCCGTTCTGACCTGGAAGACACACTACACCAAGAAGAGTTAATTTGGTTTCAGAAGTTGAAGGAGGATTGGATCCACTCAGGTGATAGGAACACGACGTACTATCATGCAGCGGCCACAGTGCGACAAGCTCGCAACAAAGTTACTCGTCTTATGGACGAGAATGGAGTGTGGCTCACACATGGTCCCTTACTCCGGGCCCACATCCGGAGTTTTTACATTTCACTTTTTTCGCAGGATCAGGCCGGGAGCGCACGCGCACAGCTGGGGGCAAATTTCCCGCGCCGAGGGATTTGGACTGGCTCTGCTTCAATCAACCTGTGTCAATGGACGAAGTGCACATTGCCCTCAAGGAGATGAAGCCTTTTAAAGCACCGGGGCCCGACGGTTTCCACGCGGCATTTTACCAGCATACTTGGGACACAACAGGAGAGAGCATCTTCAATTTAGTGAGCACGACAGTGATAACTGGCAATCTTCCGGATGACATCAACGACACCCTGATTGCCCTTATCCTAAAGGTTCGAGGCTCGGAAACCATCAAGCAATTCCGGCCGATAAGTGTGTGCAACGTCAGTTACAAGATAATTACCAAAACAATCACCAATAGGCTTAAACTCGTTCTACTAAAGATGGTGGGCCCATTACAGAGCTCTTTTGTTCCGGGAGGCAGATTTCCAATAACGTGCTCATTTATCAGGAAGTGATACACTCTATGCGGGAAAAGAAGGGAGCGAAGGGGCTTATGGCGATCAAGCTCGACCTCGAGAAGGCCTACGACCGCTTATCTTGGGACTTTATCCAGAGAACCTTCAATGGGCAGGTTTTGCCGACCCTTGGATCACTCTCATCATGAACTGCATCCGAACATCCAAGCTGTCTATCATCTGGAATGGGGAACGGCTTGAGCCGTTTCGACCCACGAGAGGCATCCGGCAGGGGGATGCGATGTCTCCGGCCATTTTCGTCCTTTTGCATGGAAAGACTTAGCCATTTAATTGTCTCAGAAGCCGAGCAAAACAGGTGGAAAAGGATTAAGCTCGCTCCTACGGGCCCTCTTCTAACTCATCTTTGTTTTGCAGATGATATGGTGTTGTTCACGGAGGCTTCTCACGACCAGGGTTGAGGTGATTCAAGCGTGCCTGAACCAATTCTGTGCGGCGTCAGGTCAGAAGATAAGCTTAGCAAGTCCCAAGTGTTATTTTCAAAGAACACGGACCGAATCCTGGCCTCTGACATAGCGGGTTCTCTGAACATTGAGCGCACAGCTGACCTCCGGAAGTATCTTGGGGTGCCTTCGTTACATGGGCGCGTCACGGGGGACACCTACTCTGACCTCTTAGAAAGAATCTCTGGACGCCTTGAGGGCTAGAAAGCCAAAACCCTGTCTCTGGCGGGACGGGTAGTGCTAGCCAAGTCGGTGCTCAATGCGATCCCTGTGTACACCATGCAAACAGCTGCCCTTCCAAAAGGGATTTGTTTAGAAATTGAGAAGCGGACTCGACGGTTTATTTGGGGAGGCAAGGACGATGCAAGAAAATGGAGTCTCGCACACTGGGACTTGGTGACTATGCCGAAAGAGGCGGGTGGCCATGGCCTCAAGAGGCTGCACGGAATGAACTCGGCGTTCATGGTTAAATTAGGGTGGCGTTTGCGAAAGGAGGCAACCAGCCTTTGGGCTAGAGTTCTAAATTCAAAGTACTCAAGGATGGGAACTGTGGGCACTGAGTCACGGAGGTCTCCGAGGACATCAAATGTTTGGCGAGGGATTACTGCAGCGAGCCGTGACGCTGGAAAGGGGCTTGCGGCATGTTTGTGCACAACGGGAAAACCACGAAATTTTGGATGGATAAGTGGATCGAGCCGGATGTGTTGTACGAGCAGATGCGCTCTCCGATAGATCTGCCTGACTTATACGCCAATGTGGACAGATAGCTGGACGGCCACTCGTGGTTGGAAGTGGGGAAGAGCTAGACCATCTGTCTACCGGCAGATACGGAGGATAAATTGCCGGCTTCGTGCTGGGCAGATGGGGGCGGCAGAAGAGATATTGGCTGGGGACTTAACTATGATGGGAGATTCTCAGTCAAGTCGCATGCTATGACGCTGATCGTGGGGAATGGGGGAACAACGGGAATGGCGACTGTCGGACGATTGTGGAGTTGCGAGTTCCGCAAGGAGTCTGCATGTTCTTATACGCTGGTTGCGCGCAGTGGGAGAAACTGTCTTCACAAATGTAGAGCTAGAGCTCGACGTCTTAAACTGAGACTAATGGCATGTGTTTTGTAGATCAGGAGCGATCGAGGACCTCCCACACACCGTGTTCATGACTCCTGGCCGTTAGTGGTGCGTATTTGGGAGGCATCAGTACACAGACGAACTCTGGAGCGAAGCTGAAGTGGGCCGTGGTTGTCGTCCTGGCTAAAGTGAACCTGGAGGGGTTTGCGCCGGAAGGTGGGTTTGATTGGAGACTGGGCCAGAGAGGTTTTTGCATAACTCTGTGGGGAGTATGGCGGTGGCCGAAACGACGAGAATTTAGTAAACTCTCGTTCGATGGGGTTTGGCAAAAGATGAATGGCTCAGCGAGGTATGTTACGGAGGTCAAAGCGGCTTGTGGCGAAGATAATGGAGCGAGCGACAGGGTAGTTTACCGCCATCTGTGTCTCAGGTAGGGTGGGAAAGCCATCCACTGGCTGGTTTGAAGTTAAATCGTTGATGGTTTGCAGACAATAAGAGGGGTAATATAGTTCTACGGCGAGAGCGGGCTGTGGTGTCTCCTCAGGGACCCGAGAGCGACTATGACGGTAGTCTGGGGTATGTAGCGTCATGGTTGGAACTCATCGTGAAGCGTCTTGGGTCGCTAGTGCCGGCGTCTTAGTAGTTATTTGGGCGTAACGTAGCATTAGTCCATTTTTTTGCTATGCTCTGGGAGACGCAGCTCAAGAGAGCGTTGGGGCATCCTTAGATGGGTAGGCTCTTATCTGTTGACGAGTATGTGAGATTTTATATACTGAGGTGTGTGTCACCAACTGATTTGTGGAATGTGAGGATATCTGTAGATACATATCTTTGGTAACTGCTTGGAACATTACATGATTCAGATGCCTACTTTAGTTCATATTCAGCTTATCTTGGTATCTTGGTTTCGTTTGTCTGCTAATTAATTTAATTTAAGAACTCCCTCTAGTTCTTTTACTGAAATGCAGAACCCAAATTAAGTAGACACATCTGGTTCCTCCCCTAAATACCTCTCATCCAATTGTACCCATAAAGATGGCTCATCAAAGCTCTGCCCCGTTGCTAAACTTGGCAATTGTGGATGAGATGATTATATGAAAAAAATGATGGGGTGCGCGAGACTATGTGGAGGTAGTTGTTCCAGCTCAATTTTATGTTTTGGCGTTTTGTTGATGTGTAGATATTTTTAGTGGAGTTAGACGTTGGAGCAAGTTGGTGACAATTTGCTTTTAAGCACGATCGATTTGTGCCCTTTTTTTTTTTTGGTTAAGAAAATGGTTGGACTGAACGATAGAGGTGTTGTATTGGCTGCGATTGGTTGAAGAGTTGCCTGTACGTGCACAGACCGAATGGTGCGGAAGTGGTTTTCATAATTAATGTATGACAACAGGAATCGTAAGATAGTTTGGTCGAGAAATGCGGTATATTAGAAAAAATTGTAGAGATTCATCTTTCAAAAAGCAAGACAAGAACTAACTAAAGTAATGCAACCATTGGAAAATGGTGTGGGGGGCTCCAACAAGCATAATTGCATAACTAATGTGAATTATCCATTCTAAAAAGCAATTTATTCAACACCATTTTGAAGTCCGTATCACATTTGTGCAATTTGCCGGGGGGGATATCAGTGGTTCCAGTAATGGTCACATGTTGTTGGTTGAACGCAGTTCCTCTTTGATGTCTGAGGTCATGATTGCTAATCTCCCTTTTGCTTTTAGCTCCTTTTCCCCGCTTGCCCCTGGTTTTTTGCCTTACTATAGAGGTGCAGGGAATTATTACCGAATGTCAGTTTGTTTGATGAGGTAGCGGTGTCCCGATAGTTCCTCGTGATGACTTCTTTGCTCTCGCCTCCCAGCCCCCCCTTGCCCTCCTCCGCTTTGGGTTGGTCCGGGGCGTATCTGTCATCAATGCTTGCTTGTGGCTCTCTGAGGAATTATGTGTGAGTTTCTCAAAATACGGTCTGTCGCGGCGTCCCATACCAACTTAGGCCCTCCCCCCATGCCAAGGGAATGAGTGTATTTCTGAGCCACAACTAAGTTCTTAGTGTTTTGCTATGTCAAATTGTTAAGCACATTACCTAACACTGCAGTCCGTAAACACGATACAATAATCCCACTCCATGATCGTAAATTTGGACGAGAATGAAAGCTTTTCTTGCCACCCAAAACCAACCCAACCCCCCACTCCAAACACGGTCTTTTCGGATGGTACTGCTGGGTGGAATCCGCTCTCATACCTCACAGCTCCCCTTACTTTAAATTTAGAAAGAATATACGCACAGCAACACCCCGTGCTTGGAGTAACACAGCTTAGAACATGACCACAGTACATGTGGTAGTACCTGTTTCCGGATCGTGATCGATACACAGTATATGGTTGGCTCATCTCCTTTGGTATGTCTCGTAGCGGTTTTGTTGGTCCTCCCGATGTTGCTTCTATTGACGTACACTACTGCACACTGAGAACAGCACGCTTCTTGTTCAATCTCGGTTTGTACCTCGTGGAATATATTTACAGTGTATTGTGCAGCACACATGGCGCTCTATCAGTAGAGGTGTCTTGAACTTGGGAGTAGTGTCCTGGTGCGGGAGCTGCAGCGTGTTAGACTTAGCGTATACTTCGTGGTCGTTGATGCCATCGATTGCACTCTGCGTAATGCATTATGAACTCTTACTTAAGCTTGAGTGTTGGGCTGAAGAATCTTCCAATACATTTTACTGTTCCTCTGCCTTCCCGAAGCGGGAGCGTGCGGGTGGTGGGCAGAGCTGAACTG
>VALG01012206.1:0-30905 GCA_009835305.1 Ipomoea purpurea
TTTATCACTTTTAGTTTACTAATAAATTATTCAATCTCTTTATTTAATATGGACAGGTTTGGTCAAAATTTACCATTACTTCTCAAAAAACACATTAAACCAGATTAAATAATGAATGTTCAGTTTTGTTTTTAAATTTGTTTTCTTCAAATTACACACTTCTGAATTCAGCTAACTTAGCCCAGCCATAATGCGACCCCCATTGGTACTCATGCTAGTAAAAAGATTAGTATAATGAAATTATTAATTTGTTTTTTTGTCACGTAGGCCATCCACTGAAATTATGAATGCAAGTATAATTGCCCGCATGGGTAGTGTAACTGGGTCAGTAGAGTTGAACTTTGGAATGAAGTCAGGGATCGAGTCCACCAGCGACGCAGTGGTGGGAGTTAACCTCTCAAATGAGGGAGGCTTCTGTGCGCAGTGGATGCACCGTCTAGTCCTTCTATTGGTTCATGTTGCAGTTGAGTCACCATGATTGGTACATCGGTCGTTAGCCCTCTCATGTGTCTTATGTTCAGTTGCCAGGTCACCATGATTTACACTCCTTCTCAAATGCTTCTGTCGGGTTGGGGCTTCAGGCTTTTTGAGATGAATGCGAAGTATACATCGAGGGGTCAGAAGCGAAATCTCAAGTTAATAAATCCTTAATAATTTGGAGTTTCTCGTAGGATTTTGATGGATGAGTCACCATTGATCTTACGATCCTCTCAAATGCTCTGTAGGGTTGGGGTTCAGCTTTTTGGATATGAATGCAGTATAATTCGAGAGGTAAAATAGAGAAATACGGTAAGCGAAATGCTCCATTAATAATCCAAAGCGAAGATTCAATTAATAATCCAATAATTGGAGTTTCTCGTAGATTTTTGATGGATGAGTCACCCATGATTTACATCCTCTCAAATGCTCTGTCGGGTGTTGGGTTCAGCTTTTTGGAATGAATGCAATATAATCGGAGAGTAAATAGAGAAATAGGAAGCGAATTCCATTAATAATCCTAATAATTGGAGTTTCTCGTAGATTTTGATGGATTAATTAAATATATAAGAAAATATTGAAAAGTAATAAGCTAGAAGTTAAAAACTGAAGAGCTGTTAACTAGATGATTATGCTTAAAAGTGTTTGATAAAATTAACTTTTTGATAAGTTGTAAATGTAAAAAGACTAAAAATAATTTTTTTTTAAAATTTAAATGATGGATTATTATAAATAATTACACTTGCGCGCACACACACACACACACACCACACACACACCACAACACACACAACACACACACACACACACACATATATATATATATATATATAGGAAAAGTTCCCGTGCGGCAGACACTTCCCGTGCGGCGGTGCGGCGGGATTACAGAAATACACCAACAGTGTTATCAACATGTACCAACAGTGCAAGGGAAACGCACCACAATGAAATGCAAAAAAAAAAACATCACAGAATACACAACAGACCTAAAAATACACCATATAACTCTCACACCCCAATATGGGTATTTGCCAAACACTGTATGGTGTTTTCTCACGCCTAATGGGTATTTTTGGTGATGCGTACCTATTTGTAATGTATTTTATGGTGTAGCCACCAGTCCTCCCACGTCCCTTGAAACCCCGGCCCCCTCCAAATATATTCGAGTGCGCTTTAGATCAAATATTTGTTATATGTTCAATAAATGTTATTAAAATTGTAATAAGTTGTCTAACATAGTATATAAACTGATTGATTTGGAAGGAAATAGAAAAAGAAGTATATGACACTCTTTTAGTTACATGCCTAGAAGTTTTAACACAGAGTTAAAATATAGTAATCTTTTCTCTTTAGACCTTTATATTGTACCAAAAAAAAAGTGTAAGTTTCCACATCACTCCGGATCTGTGAAAGCAAAGTGTTGTGTTATGAACACATGAAAGAAAGGGATAGGATAGTAAGTAGTTGCATTGTAGTATTTGAAGAGGAAAAAGATGGTGCAGAAAAGGAAAGAAACCATCCATAATAAATATAATATATTATTGCTTGCAATTCTAGTTAACAATAATTGTTGATATTTCCAATGTATCTTTCAACCGGCAAGGCCCAATGTACTCTCTTTTTGATTTTATATCCAAGAGAGGCTCATGAATACGAAGCCCCATGATGTCTAAGAACCATCATTATAGTGGTGTGAATCATACTATTAAATAATATATATTCAATATAAAAATAATGTATGTTTAGTATATTAAAAATATATATTGTATTTAGAGAAAATATATTATTTAAGTACTGAAAATATATTATATTGTATAATTACATTCAGTAACAAATAATATATTTTTAATTTATTAAAAATATACTTTTTTTATGATCCATATAGGGTTATGGACCATATTTCAACCACAATAATTTGCCGTCTAAGAAAGGCGATATCGAATATTCACTTCAATATCTAAATGACGTTTTAGAAAGTGATTAAAATGTTACTCTTTTAAGCATACTTTTAGTCCCATTATTGTACATGTGCCAAGATCATCTATGAGGGCGATGTACAAATAGATTTATTATTGCTTACATCTACCTTTTACTCTCTACCATATAATATATATATATATATATATAATAAGTAGTTTTTGTGTTATAACATAAATGAATAAAAAATTAAATTGCGAGAATTCTAATCTCGTAGCATAGAAACTATATAAGCACCCGCACGGGTTTAGCTGAATGATTTAGTAGGTAGTATTTGGAGTAAGAGATCAAGGTTTGAACTTCGGCGGCGGCAGTGTGGGAATTAGTCCAAAGTTGACAATTTTCTTGTGCGCACGACATTTGGCCCTGCCTACTAACCCATTGAGTCACCGTGATTTACATCTTCCCACATGCTCTGTCGAATCGGATCGAAATACCTTGTCATATAGTTTGATATCTTCTTGTTTATGTTTGCTCATTCGGAAGAATTAGACGTACTTGACTCAGAACTTTAAATATCGTAAATAATTGTATATGTTATTTTCCATCAATATAGGCATAGTATTTGGTAAATCAACAATTAATAGTCATTTATTTAATTAAACTACGGTCATTTGTTTACAAGTACATAAACGGTTAATTGTATGTACAGAATGTGTCAACTGTAGGTACAAAATTTGAAGGTTATTTTTAGATCAAGGTCCACAATGCAAAGTGGACCCTGATCTATGGTATAATTTGCCAACTTCCCAGCACATAATTAAGGTGTTAATAAATAAAATATATATTATACAAGAAAATCTTACAATATTCTCCCAGTTAATTCAAGTACTGCCATTACCCTCATTAAAGAACAAAACACATGAATTATAAAAATATATCATTTACTTAAGCGAGTAATATATTCTATGCATCACATTCATTTTGATTCTATAACTTAGGTCCTTTAAGTACAAACCTTATTATTTATTCTTGGTACCTAATTAAATGGATATTTTCAAAATAAATATGTGCAAAAAAACTAAAGGTTGGAGAAATATTCAATTTCTACAAAAATAAAAAAATAAAAAAATAAAAATAATAATAATAATATACAATGTCTGATCTCTAAAATCTTTATTAAAAACATACTTTAACAAGGCGTTTGGTTGGAAGGGGGGGATTACGTGGGAAAGAATTGCAATTTCATGGGAGATGAATTGCTGGGAATAAAGTGGGAATTTAAATTCCAATGTTTGGTTTATGGGAATAGAATTACTGAGAATTTTAATTCCAATGTTTGGTATACATGGGAATTGAAAGGGAATAAGTAGTATAAAGTCCCAAAATGTCAATTATTGTTGTGGTACTAATTTTAGGTTAAAAAAAGGGATAATTTTGTCTCATCACTAGCTTTTTTCCTTCCTAAAATTTCAGAAATTAAATACCAGGGGGGGCATGGGATTTTAATTCCATGAAAATGTGGGAATTGCAATTCCTTCCAACCAAACTAAGGAAATTTATGACCTTTGAAATTAAGTGGGAACTAAGTAGGAAGGGATTTAAACTCCCTCCAACCAAATGCCCTGTAATAAGTAGGGATCTCTGAATATCCGTTAATGCAAAACTAACTACATTCGATGACTATTATTGATATATAAATATCTCTACCCTGAAATTTAGGGTTTCTCTCCGTTTCTTCTTCCCTGGGTTTTTAGGGTTTTACGGTTCTTACCTACTGTCTGATCGGAATTGTTTACGCACGAAGGCCACGCGAACCACATGGAGGCTACGACTGACGACGACGCTTTGCAGGAGATTGTTGGCGGAACCGCGGACATCTCGTTGGGAGGAGGAGGACCTGGGGGTTCGGTTCGATGACATGCCTACTGGGGGCATTGACGCTACGGCAATCCACCAAACATGGTCCATTGTTGGTCGGTTCTTGACTGACAGAGCCCTGAAGACTGACATGATGAAGAGGGTTTTGGCTAATGCGTGGCGGCCATTGATGGGTATTGAGGTTGCGGATGTAGAGTCTAATCTCTTCCTCTTACTTTTTTTGATGAGGCGGACATGAAACGGTGTCTTGGAAGAGGGCCATGGCCTTTTGAGAACGCAACTCTAATCTGCCAGTGCATTGGTGGCGGATGAGCATCCCACGCAGGTCATACTGAACACGGTAGACTTGTGGGTGCAGGTCTTCGACTTGCCGATTGGTTACCGAACTGAGAAGGTGCTGGAGAAGGTGGATTTCGTGGGAATATATTTGAGAATTGATGAACGGAATTTCGTTAGGCCATGGGCTACGTTTTACAGGTGGCGGTTCGGCATGATGTGGCTAAGCCGTTAAAGCGCCGTATGAAGATGGTTCTCCGGATGGTAACGTGGGCATGGATTAATTTTAAATATGAGCGTCTCCATATGTTTTGTTATTTCTGTGGTAAGATGGACACACGGACAAGTTCTGTTGGACGCGAGGCGTTCGCTGTTAAACCCGAACATTATCTGTACGGCCCGGAACTGAAGGCGGTGGACAAGTCCGGCGAAGACGCTGGTGATAGATGGTTCCAGTTGGGGCGGGAAACGGCGCCGGGAAATCGCTACGGTGGTGCGCTGGTAAGGGGTGGCTTGGTTGTCGGGTTTTGCTGGGCCCACGAGGGTATTGGAGGGCGGTGGGGTGGCTTGTTTGAGGGCGCCTGGCAGTACGGTGGGGAGAGGGATAGTATGCATGAGGGGTGCGTGAAGGGGATTGGAGGGGAGGGGTGGGGGTTTACGGTTGAGGGGGCGGGGTGAGGAGGGGGTAGGGTGGACCTAAGCGTCGTAGGGGGGGTTGGATGGTGGGGTGTGGATGTAGGTAGGGGTATGCAGGTGGATATAGCTTCTTCTTTTTATGGTGGGACCTGGGGACCAGGCCCGCCTGCCCAATGAGTACCATATTTTGGAACTGCCGTGGCTTGGGCAATCCACGGACAGTTCGAGAAGTCGAGGACCTTGTGTCCAAAAGGAAGCCGATTTTGTTTTTTTTGATGGAGACGATGGTGGATGGGGATCAGACTGAGAGATTGTGTGTGAAGCTTGGTTTTGAGGGGTGTTTCAAAGGTGGATAGGCTTCGGAGGAAAGGGGGTTTGTGTTTTTATGGGCCAAGAACAATTGTGCGAGCTTGATTAGTTATTCTTCTAATCATATTGATCTGGTGGGTGTCTCTACCGATAGGCCACATTGGCGTCTTACGTGTTACTATGGTTATGCACGCGGAGTAGGAGAAGGGCGTCCTGGGACTATTTGAGATCGCTAAAAGGGGTGTCGGAGTTGCCGTGGGTATTTTTGGGGGACTTTAACGATTTATTGGCCCAGTCAGAGAAGAGGGGTAGATTACCGCATTCGAATGGCTTGATTGAGGGTTTTAGTGAAGCTTTGGAGGATTGTGGATTGTTGTCTCTTCCCATGATTGGCTATCCTTTTACTTGGGAAAGGGGCAGAGTACGGAGGATTGGGTGGAGGAGCGGCTTGATAGGGTGGGTGGCTTGCATGGACTGGCTGGGTCGTTATGATAAGGCAAGGCTGTACAACATTCGTACGGATTTGTCGGATCACTCGGCTCTTTTCCTGGATATCTATGGGTCAGTGCGGGTACATAGGCCTCGCGGTTTTCGATTTGAGAATGCGTGGTTGCTGGATGAGGGTTGTAGGGGTGTGGTGGAGCAGGAGTGGCAGGGTCGTGTGGTATGGAGCTTCAGGCTCGGCTCGCCATGTGCGGGAGGGGGTTTGAAAGCTTGGGGGGGGGGGGGGTGACAGACACCACAGGTTTGGGAAGCGGATTGCTGAGTTGAGAAAAGGAGATGGAAATGTTACGTGGGAGGCGGGATCCCATGGCTTTGGCCCGGTTTACACATCTGGATAGTTGTTTGAATGTGGTACTGTCCCAGGAGGAGGTGTTTTGGAGACAACGTGCTAAGCAGCATTGGCTGCAAGAGGCTGATCGAAATACTAAGTTCTATCATAAGTATGCGTCCTACCGGAAGAAAAAGAATGTGGTAGAAAAGCTGAAGGGTGAAGGATGGAGTGTGGAAGGAGGGGATGTCGTTTGGATTCATTGGTGGCCTCCTATTATAAGCAGATTTTCACTTCTGGTGGATCCCCGGGGCCCTTCAGTGTGGATACTATGCGGTCTCGTGTGTCCGCAGACCAGAATGCTCAGCTGCTGCGCCTTTTGAGCAAGAGGAGGTCCGTGCTGCGCTGTTTTCTATGGCAAGGATAAATCACCAGGCCCGGACGGCATGAATCCGGGTTTTCTATCAAGCCTTCTGGAATATTATTGGTAAGGATGTCACATCTTTTGTGCTTAACTGTCTTTCTCAGTCATCTTTGCCTGATTACTTGAATGATGCGAATATTGTATTGATCCCCAAGAAGTGTGCTCCTGAGTATGTTTCTGATTTGCGCCCGATAGCTCTGTGTAATGTTTTTATATAAAGTAATGGCTAAGATGTTAGCCAATCGCATGAAGTCTTTGTTGAGGGTATTATTTCAGAGTCACAAAGTGCTTTCCTCCCAGGTAGGCTGATTTCAGACAACATCTTGGTTGCTTCTGAGGTTGGTCATTACTTGAGAAGGAAGCAGTTGGGTCATGTGGGGTGGGCTGCCCTGAAGCTTGATATGGCAAAGGCTTAGATAGGCTTGGGTATTGGTGGGTTTGGGCTTTGATGCTAAGTGGATACAGTTGATTATGATGTGTATTCAAACCGTGCGGTATAGAGTTCTGGTAAACGGTAGGCCTACCGAGGTTATTGTGCCATCTAGGGGTCTACGACAAGGGGACCCCTTGTCTCCGTATTTGTTTATAATTTGTGCGGAAGGGCTATCGTTACTCTTGCAGGATTCGCAGGCGAAGGGCATATACATGGTTGTAGGGTTGCCTGGGGGGCCCCACCGATCTCGCACTTATTTTTTGCTGATGACAGTTTGCTTTTCTTTAAAGCTAATCTGCAGGAGGCTCAGGAGGTGAAGAGGTGCCTGAGTGTGTATGAGACGTTTTCGGGGCCAAGCGGTGAATTATCATAAATCAAGTGTTTCCTTTAGCAGGAATACTCAGGAGGATATGAGAGAACTTGTCTCGGGGACGTTAACAGTGGCACAAGCGGAGGATTTTGGTAAAGTACCTGGGATTGCCTTCAGTTGTTGGTAGGAACAGAAGGGCGGTTTTTGCTTACATTGAGCAAAAACTGAAGCAACGGTTCGGCTCATGGAATAAGAGGCTGTTGACGAAAGCCAGAAAGGAGATACTTTTAAAGTGTGTTGCCCAGGCTATGCAAACGTATACAATGAGCATTTACTTGCTACCGACTACTTTATGTGCCTCTCTGGAGAGGTTAATGAAAGGTATTGGTGGGGACAAGGGGTGGTGAAGGTGGCATTCATTGGCTCGCCTGGGATAGGATGTGTAAACCCAAGAAGTATGGGGGTATGGGTTTCAAACGTTTACATGAATTTAATTTGGCTTTGTTGGCGAAGCAAGGTTGGCGCCTTCTGACTAATCAGGACTCCTTAATGGCTCGTGTGTTTAAGGCAAGGTACTACCCTACTACATCTTTTTATGAGGCTGTCTTAGGGGGTAACCCCAGTTATGTGTGGAGGAGCATTATGGCTAGCCAGAATTTATTGAAAACAGGGTGCAGGCGCAGGATTGGTAATGGCAGGGGTACTCGGATTTGGGGTGTACCGTGGCTTCCGGATCCGCAGAATCCTTTTGTTGATTCCGTCCCGATTGATAATGCCCTAGATTTAGTGGTCTCGGATCTCGTGGATGCTAACACTGGGAGTTGGAATAATGATTATTTGCAGCAACTGTTTAATGCACGTGACGCAGATTTGATCCGTCAGTTGCCTGTGAGTGTGGATTTTGATGATACCTGGTATTGGCAGGGGGATATAAGGGGGTGCTATTCGGTGAGAGATGGATATAGACGGTTGGGACTGATGACTGCACAACCATCTCCTGTGTGGAATATGGTTTGGAAATTACAGGTTCCCCCAAAGTGGAAGGTGTTTCTGTGGAGAGCTTTATTGAATATCCTACCCACGCTTGACAATTTGTTAATAAGGAGGGTCGTTGATATTAATTTGTGTCCATCATGTGGCTTAGATATGGAATGTGTCATGCATATTTTTTGTTCTTGTCCGTATGCTGTAAATGTTTGGCAGTTGACTCAAATTCAAATCCCTCCTATTGCCAACAGGACCTTTGTGCAATGGGTGGAGGAGTGGCTCGGTAATGTTGCGGTCTACACAAGTGACATGCAGGGACGAATTTGTGGCGTGCTACAATCTATTTGGACTGCTCGCAATTCAGCCGTGTGGGATGCAGCTATACCGGGTCCATCCGTACTGCTACGCCGCTTACATGCAGTCTGGACCGCTTGGAACGAGGCCGAACGACGTCGACGGCTCGCGTGTGGAACAGCTGCGGTTGCGGAACCAGTGCATCATCTCCCTGCTACGCCAGTCGGTTTTACATGCTACGTGGACGCTGGCTTTCATGGACCACTTCGAGCCCCCGCATTCGGCTTTGTGGTGTTGGCGCAGACTCGGCTTTCGTGGTGGCGGCAAACGGCCCTTGCCGTGCCCGTATGACCCCCTTTTGGCGGAAGCAATGGCCATGACTGAAGCGCTCTCTTGGCTAAGAGATAATGGGTTCACAGGCGGTTTGATTTACACAGATTCTTTGCTTTTGATTTCTAGTTTAAATTCTGTTGGTTCGTTTCGTAATTACTTCGGCTACTCTCTTTTAGCTTGTAAACGCTTGGTTAATTTGTTGTCTGGTACTAGAGTTTGTTACGCAAATAGGGAGGCCAACAAAGGGCGCACTCCTTATCTAAACATGTAGCAGCGGCTACGGAACGCTCAGTGTGGGAGGTTGTCCCTCCTTTTATTCAGCCCTTGATGGCTAATACAATCTGATTCTTTTGACTTTCAAAAAAAACTACATTCGATGACTAGTTCATAAATCATAAACTTAAACATTACCTCTAATGAGTAACGATTAAGTGCATATGGAGTTGACATGTCTATCACACTACTCATTAACATAGCCAAAAAGGTCGCCAAATCCACACTATACTTACATTTTAGGTTAACATTTGCATAGTTGAGGACTAAATTGAACAACTTTGGTAGTTGAGGATCAAAGTGGTGAAATCCTAATAGTTGAGGGATCATTTTAGGTAAAAATTGCATAATTATGGACTAAATTGAGCAACTTTGATAATTGGTAGTCGAGGACCAAAGTGGTGAAATCCTAATAGTCGAGAGTTCATTTTAGGTAAAAATTGCATATTTAGGGACTAAATTGAGCAACTTTGGTAATCGATGGCCAAAATGGTGAAATCCTAATGGCCGAGAGTTCATTTTAGGTAAAAATTGCATATTTATGGACTAAATTGAACAACTTTAGTAGTCGAGAATCAAAATGGTAAAATCCTAATAGTTGAGGGACCAAATTTAACTTTATTGGTAATATGATTTTTAAGTTTGGATTAATGCTTTTAGATTTTTGTTTGATTTTTTTTTTTATATCGGTACTTTGGATGTCATTATATTATGATTAATTGATTTTTTTTTAACATTTATTCCCATTATATACATAACCAAACATCAATATTGGTAGTCATTTTCAAATCCACCATACTACCAAACATGCAAAATATATACTTACATCAAAACATATACCATTACCAAGTATTTAATTCTCATTCCAATTCCGATTTTCATATGGGAACTAAGCACCATTATCGGTGACAAACAATCGAGCCAACTATTCATTAGGGTCAAACCTGTATCCAAATATTCATTAGGGTCAAACCTGTATCCAAATATTCATTAGGGTCAAACCTGTATCCAAATATTTAAGAGGTTTCAAATTTACCATCTCAATAGTCAAGTCATTGTTGGCATCTTTATAGTTCTTAACTTTTTACTAGTAAAAAAATACATTCTTCCAAAGGCACACTTTGAGACGTTGCTCTCATATTGCCGCTAGTGAGACTCAATTCTTGATCATTTTTTCAAAATTTAACCTCTATGACCAGTTGAGTTACCATGCGGACAGTAAAAAAAGATACATGATAGTGGAGAAAGATGTGTAACAACTTCACTACCAACCATCTTTCATGGTCAAATGTAAAACCTTACTTTAAAGAGCACTAAATTGCCTAAAACAAATTATATATTAATTGAGGATTGAGGAGATTTAATCTCAAGATTACTTAAATTGTATTTAATTCTCTCTAGCTAAATTACAATATAAAATTTAAAAATAAGCTAACTAACCTAGGCATGACCCAAGTTCGGTTCAAACTGAACCACTTGCGGTTGTAATGAACATGAACTTGAATTGTATTAGCAATTTAGGTTTAGAACTGGAATTCATAAGGTTCCAGTTCAGATTCTTAAAATCATGAATAAGAACTGATTCCGCTTTCAAATCGTAAAGAATATTTTAAAATGAAAGTCAAACTAACAATTTGAATCGCTGGTTCTAAACTAGATCGTCTAAACTAATAGTACTCTTTTCAAGCTAAACTTTGAACCTGAATGAGCAATTTTGAACCGAAACCGAATCTTAACTGAACCATGGTTAGGACGACTAAGCTAATCATGTTATGCCTTAATTATGCATCTGCCCACCTACTTTATACAACTAGACCCATAAGTCAAACATTATAAATTCTACGAGTTCCTAAGTCTGAACACAAACCGTCTAAAATTAAATGATTTATAGAATCCACAATTAAGTAGTAGCTTGCAGCCAAAGTTGAAACAAAATTTTTTTACCTATTAAAACGTTGGACATATGATTTAGTTCAATTCATCCATATATCCATGAAATATAATTAATCCCTCCCAGAAATTAAACAAAAAATGGGCATGAAGATGAGTGATGCTAGGTTCTTGGTTGTTTTGATGACTGTATCTCTAGGAATGGTGATGTTATCGCAGGATGTCGTGGGAGACGACGCCGTTTATGCCTGCTTGGGAGGGTGCTATAACAAGTGTTTTATCCTCTCCAAACAACCTCCATTTGAGACATTTGTGTGCTTTTTTAAGTGTTTTTTGACAGATTGTGTCTCAAGTGGTCCCCCTCCTGCAAACTTCGTGGCTTCTTGTGGGGTTGGTTGTTCCATGGAATTTTGCCCCCTTCAAAGTCTAGGTAAATTAAATCAATTTTTAATTTTTTTTTATATTAAAAAAGTTCTTGATTAATTAAATATTAAATAAAGATTAAGCTTATTCATGCATGAACAAGCTTGTCTTACTTATTATGGCATTAAATCACATTAAAAAAATCTTAAATTTTCGATCACTGAGAAAAGCGGTTGTAAAAATAAGATTGCCGAAAAAAAATTAGGTTTCGACACCAACTTTTTGACCACTTGGGGATTTAGAAAAATATTCATTGCTGTTACTGACTCCGATTGAAAGAATCCGTAAGAGTTTCTCGGACGTTCGGGGGACGCCTAGGCGGCAATTAATCGGTGCCTAGACCGAATTTTTGCAACAGACAAAAATGGTCAAAAATTTTGGATCATTAAGTTGCTAAATCGTTCGTAAAGGTGGGTCATGGAGAACTTTTTTAAAAAAAAAGAAAAATATTTAGTCAAAGAATTTGTAAATTTTTGTTCACTTTTTAAGTAGTTGGGAATACATGATTGTTCAATGATGTTGAATATTCATATTTTTAAATGTTTTTTATTAGAACTTTAATTTCTTTTTCAGTTCTATATTATTAGTACAAATTATTTTACATTTTTTTTTTGGCAGATGAAGCAACATTGGGACAATGCATTGGAAGTTGTGGGGACATGTGCGAGCTCTTGAAATCTCTTGGGACGAAACAACAACAAACTTAGTATTGTGGTTTATGTAATACAAATTAATACACAAATATGTGTTAAGGTTTTGCAAATTGCAAAGATGTATGTGCTCAAAATCTTGGTTTTGGAAATAAATCTTTTGTCTTTAATTTTAATTTATAGATTTTTGTTTTTATTTTTAACTATAAGCCCTTGCCCATTGTTTTGTTATTTGTGTTTGAAATTCATTTTTACTCTAATTAAAAAAAAAATTGTGCTCTTGCAAAGTGTATTTGGGAATCGGGATATGTGATGTGCTGAATTTAAAAGTAGAATATTATCAGCCATTTTATTTAAATGTGAAACTTCGATTTAAACAGGAGATTCTGAATGTCAACTCAATCACGTGAATGTTGAGAGACGATAATAGGTTATATGTATTGTTGAATGTTTACAATGGTTTTGAGGGCTTGTGTGTGGTATATAAATATCCATAAATGAAATCTCATGCAAAGGAATTTGGATGGCCTCTAAGACACCTTGATGATGAAAATTGGTTTTCAATTCTTTCCTCCATTATTGCTCAACATATATAGCCTTCTAGTCTTCTACCATCTTCCAACTTCATCAGCTAATATCCAACAAAGAAAACATCCAAGATTTGACCATGAAAACAATAAACACCATCACTTTCACACATGGTTCAAAAAATCGCTAGGGTTTGAACAATTTAGGGTTATTTTTCTCAAAATGATGTGTTTTGAGTGAAATAACCCATTAAAAAAAAAAGAATAATAGCTAATCCACCGACTAGGCGGCCTAGTCGGTGCCAAGGGAGGCCTAGGCGGCGCTTAGGCGACCTAGTCGGCCGCCTAGACCACTGATTATGATGATACGCTAGGCGGCCGCTGGCGCCTAGCGCCTAGGCGGGATTTTTGCAACACTGCTTTCACATGTGTAATCTCATGAATTAGTATTTTTGTTTCTCCATAAAAAAACAATTGAGTGTACTATGTTAGTTACCTTAGATTTTGCAGCCACTCCATCTCAGGAAAGATGAGATAGCAGTCAAATGATGTTCTTCAGAGGACTAAACAGGCCTACTTCATTTTCTCTGGGATTATATTACTTGTATGTTCATCATTTTCCTCTTTAAGTGAAAGGATTTCCTCTGGATAAATGAGGATTTGAAGCACTTGGCATCTGATATGTACTCCCACTGCCAGATTGCTGGAGAGGATTCAGCGAAACAAAGGCTGATTCTCCGGTTTCATCGCTATGGCTTCGTTGATGCCTGCAATGCCACATTAAACTCGTAAACCACTAAGGGAAACGCGGGGATTTAATGTTTCATTTGGGCAAAATCATCTCACTTGTGAATTAACATGTTGTCGTTTAATTGTTGTCCAACGTATGCTCCTGCAGTTGATAAACGAGGCAGAATAAGAAACCGAGAAAGAACAGAATGTTAATAATGAGAGATCATGTGTGTATATATATATATATATACCTGGAGGCATGGCCATTCCATAAGAAGATGCAAGCTGAGGTGATGGAAATGAATATGGGAATGGCGGTGAAGGAGACATGGAAGGAAATTGAGGGCTTTCGTCGTCAAAAGGATTTCTCGACTTCGTTGAGACCATCATCTGTGACACAAGTTTCCAAAGATGAGAAAAACTTTTGTAGTCTGATTAGAAAAATTTTCACTGTTTGTTTGTTTGTTTCACCGTTGGATATGGATTATATTGCATTCCGTATCCCATCCCGTGAGGAGGATGGAATTGCCAGGGAGATGGGGCTGCAGAAAACGGTGCATAGCTCGATGTGAAAAGTTCCTGCAAAAGAAAATGCAGTTTTAACCGAATGCCATATGAGAGATTTACGATAACATTACAAGCATTTCGAGTGGATCGATATGGCATCTACCGCTGGAAGCTCTCTTCTTCCACTAGATCTTAAATCATTTCCCGAGCTAGCATCCCAAGATGGTGTGGAGGCGGGTTGAGACGATTGCTGTGGCATATTACTAAAGGCGGCCTCTCCAAAGTTAGGAGAAGGCTCTGAAGTACTATGCTGCAGAACGCGAAGGAACAATGTTATTGAAAGCCAAGAAATCAAGATTTTTGGTAAAAATTGAGTCTTTTTACACACCGGGTTATAAAGCGTTAGCGCTGTACTTTGTTGGGGAGTTAAACTATTGATCCCGGAAGGGTATGCAGAAGGCGGGTTCTGCATCGAATGCTGTACATTCTGAAGCTGAGCCTCGAAATCTTCTGGACCGGGCAGTGCCAGGATTTCTGTCTGTCCTGCATCCCGAGCAGGAGGATAGTCCCGGGATTAGCATCGTTGATGAAAAGCACTAGTGCGTTATTCTCTGTCGCTGCAACAGATGGAGACAACCCGAATAGTAAAGCTTCCAGAGTATCAACAGGTGAAACCTTGTCGTTCGAGGAAGTTGTGCCACTAGTCTCGGGTTGCGTTGTTGAAGTGACAGCAAGAGATTGAGGATCTGTGTCGAAATCAATCAAGCTTACGGGCAGCTGCACAACTTCATTTTGGCTCGGTTTGGCATTATCAGAAGATCCCGATGAATCTTTAGAAACACCAGTCTTCTGCAATAAGAAATCAAAGGATTTGATGCATTTCAAGAACCAGAATAGATAACCTTAAAAAACACAAACCTCAGCCTTAGCAGAACTATCAGTAGTCTCTTTAACCTTCAGCTCGGGAGCTTTATCACCCGAGATAGCTTTAACCGGGCTCGCAACAGGACTTTGATCGCTCCTCACTCGTCGAGCATCTGGTGATCTGCTCCCCGGCTTCGATTCTGTTCTCGAAAACTTATAATGCTCATACCTCTTCACATTACCACCTCTATCCTCTCGAAACCTGTCATCAACGATCTCAAACCTCGCAGAACAGCTCTTCTGTCTCACGGGAGGCACGGACTTCTGATTTGATCGACGCAATATCTCAAGCTCCTCTCGTTGTTCTTTCTAGGTGTAGCATATTTCTCCACAGACAACCTACCACGCAAGTCCTCTCGACCACCTCGACTGAACTTCTCGTACGAACGCCTGTCACCAAGACTCGAACCCTCAAACGAATGGCGCTCGACGAACGCGTCCCTTGAGGTAGGAGTGGATCTTTCAGAGGAAAGTCGGTCATCATATACATCTTTCGAACCTATAGCAAAAACAACACAAAACCAATGAGAATTTGATTTTCTGGGATTTATGTTATATGTTGAATGAGATACTTGCCAATTTAACACTTGAAAGCCTGTTTTCTTGGATCCTGTCACCTGAAAATCTCCGGTCCACATAAACAGTTCTGATGAACTCCTAAGTTTGTTAAGGTTGCTGGAACACGAAAAGGGTGAGTCGTGAATCGTGATTAGATGGAACCAAACGAAGAAGTTCGAAACAATGCAATACCTGCCATCTGGACAGACATTCTTACTGGGATCCCACGTCTTGAAGAAAGTTTGCCTCGCTCGCTATATCAGATATAAACCGGATGGTCAATATGGAAGGAAATAAAGACAAAATAACTCACTAAGCACATCGAGAAGAAGAAGAAGAAGAAGAAAACGATAGTTCTAATATGCCAAGACGCTTCACCTCATTCCCTCCAGTTTGAAGAGAACTAGCTTCATCTGCAGTGAACATAGCCATCGACACTGATTTTACTCGATGTGTGAACTCCCGGCTGAAATTTATTTAACAACAAAAAAGATTGGCTATGACGCATTACATGTGAATCAGATGAACTACTCTATACCAAATCAGCTCCATTTTTCCAGACTAATATAATAAAATCAAACCAAACTTTACTGGTATTCCACTGCAATTTGTGCCATATGAATGTCCAGAAAGTTGTGCAGCATACTGCGGCCCCTGCTCGAGAGAATCATCAGTCAATAACATTACCCGAGTTTCTTGAGCTCTGCAGATGACTATTTTGGACAGAGATAGACTCATTTTTACATGTAATCTTTTGAACCAATAGGTTTATCATTATTGACTTGGTCCTTCGAGCCTCTGGCCCAACAATTCCCCAATCTACTCTTGCCTGACTCAAGCCAGGTAGCGCTTACCACTACGCCAAAAGCTATAGCTAGCAGCGGAGGTGCAACTTTATTTCCTTATACAACCACATTTCCAAAGGCAGGGTACTGGATTTGCCCTTAAGGCCTCTTACCTGACAATCCCCCCATCTACTCTTGCTGGGACTCGACCCAGGTAGTGCTTACCACTACGCCAAAAGCTATAGCTAGCAGCGGAGGTGCAACTTTACTTCCTTATACCACCACATTTTCCAAAGGCAGGGTGCTTGACTTGGCTCTAAAGGCCTCCGCCCAACAATCTCCTAGCCATCTAGTGCTGGACTTGGTCCTTCACGGCCTCGCACAACAAAACGCTACTAATGATATCTTGCATTCTGACATTGTGTAAGTGCTTATGAAACCTATAAGCAAACCACCCAGAAAACAAGAACAAAACCCCTTCAGCTAATTTGTTTGGGTAAATGAATACTATTTCAAGATCTTCATTCATCATCACTTTCTGGGAATAATTAATGTAATTGCAATGGAAAATATATGATAAACCCATCCAAACTGTTTCAATTGATGCATCTCCTGTTTTCCGGTTGCTTCAAAGCCCGCGAATGATCCTTTCAATTCTCTCTTCTTCCTTCATCTGGCTCGACAATTCCCACAATTAAACTTGTGCTTGTCTCACCTTAAAATTTTATTTAAAAAAAAAAAAAAAAAAAATCAAGACCTCAAAATATTTATTATCTATTGGTGAATGTATACTGAATTTTTAGGGCATTAAGATTTGTTAAGGAAACAGATATCAAGCTTCATTAAACCTAATAGAACATAGGAGAAAAAAAAAATCTGAAACCAAAGCTTATTAACTTGTGCCTGCATTATCTCTATGATTTATGAACACCAAAACAAGAAATGAATATGAAAACTTCTGCAGATACTAAATTTTCAAGGTTCTATTATATATTGGCTAAGCTTCGGATACATCTACCATTCTTCTCATTATACTTCAAGAAAGAAAACAACCCACAAAAGCAAAAGAAGTTAAGAGAAAAAGTTTATATTTTTGGGTACTAACCAGAGGGAAAATGATGAATTTCTAAGAAATTTTCATGGGAAGTGGAAGAAAGCTTACCTGAGGAAGGGGCAATTTTGGTGAGTGAAAATAATTGAAGCCAAAAACAAATTTTTTGTGGGATTTACAAAGGTTTTGTTTAGAAATTGTATGGGAAAAATAATTGTGTGAAATGGAGGTGGGGGTTTGCTAAGCATAGAGGGCCAGGAGGAAAATTTGGCAGTTTTAACGGTTGGGTGACAGTTAGGTAGGGTGATGACAAACTTTCATTGGAAGACAATTGACCTATAAGTCTTCATGGTTATACTTATATGGGACAAAAGGATAATTTTTTGAATAAAGACATATTTACCCTCTTAAAGATATTTTTAACTATTCACTTTTTCAACTTAATTTATAAATAGTTGACTTGTTTTTTTTTAAAAAAAAAAAAAGACAAAGTATATTAATTTAAATCCGAGTTCTGAACATGAACAATGAAAGGAAAAGAGATAGAAACGCAATCCACACAGTCAGACTTGGACAGAGCGTCCCGAACTAACAAGTGAACAATTCTGTTCGCGGACCATTTGACAAATAAAAAGCATACGTTAGTAAAACATTTGCTAGTTCTCTAACATCATTAAGGATAAGATCAAAAGAAAATTGAAGCTTATGGTTCCGGATGCCTTTGACTACTTGAAGGCAGTCGGTTTCAATATGGACATTGTTGTAATTAAGGACTTTCAACCATTGAGGGCTTCACGAACACCTATTCAATTTTAAAACAACACATTTTCACCGATTCAATTACAAAGAGTTTATTAATCTCAACACGTCAACATACCTAATTGCAATATTCTAAATTATTGTGAAGCTAACATGATAATTGTGAAATTGTAATAGCCAAATTTTTTGAAATTAATTATGCTCCAATTTTTTACAAGGGATAGTGATTTAGACATTAAGACTATGTTAAAGACTAGAAAAGACCCTATAACATGCCCTAAACAACGATTTAGATTTAACTTTTAAGGAACAACAAAATATATCTTTCATATTAATTGCTTGCCGGTTAGATTAACTTTTAAAGAACAACAAAATATATCTTTCATATTAACTGCTTGCCGGTTAGATTTAACTTTTAAGGAACAACAAATATATCTTTCATATTAACTGCTTGTCTCTAAACTCATGTACTAAACATCCCTTTAATTTTAACCAAATTCATATTTCGCTCGTGTTGCATCCAGATCGGAAATAATAAGTATATTCTCAAAGAGTACAAATCCCGCAATATACCCTAATTTTATTGGTGAAAGAGAATACAAACCGTGATCTACTTTTTTTTTTTTTTTTTTTTTGAATCAATCAAAACACACTATGTAAAGAATAAGAATAATAGTGTAGCATTAATCTGTCAAGGAATCAAGAATGGGCACAAAAACTATCAAAGTTAGGACTACAATTTTGAGGGCCAATAAATGGTATTTTTCATCATTTGATGTTTCAACAAGTGAAGACAATTTCAAGCACTTGAAGGTCAAGAAGAAAGCCAATATTTGTAGCAAGAACAGCAACACAGGCTGGGTTTCACAATCCAAAACATGACCATAATGCACAAGAAAAGAAGCAGCTATAATAAACTAGTAGATATATACCAGTCATGGTGAGCCAGAAATTTGTTTACTTACAGCAAATCTTTTGTTTCCTACACAAAGGTGCTCTCCACAATACTAAAACAAAAAAACAGCTACTCCAATGCCCTATTCTAAAATGAAATTCCACCATGTATAGTTTCTAGAAATGGTTTTATATTATTCAGGGCGGGTTAACAGGAGCTAAAGAGACCAGAAAAAAAAGAGAGTGAGAGCAACATCATTCTGTACAACAGGGGACAGAAGCAAAATCCGAAGGGTTGCACCCTGTCAGCGCCACAAGCGTCAAATCAGTTGTGCAAGGAACTGAAAACAAACCTGCTCCCCAGGGAAAACTATTGCGCAAAAGGGATATAGATTTTATGTATCAAAACTTTCTTGATAACGATGATAATGTCATATTATGAGGACTGTAGCATCATGACTGGGCAGAAGCGAGAAGTTACTGCTCCAATGACTGCTCCAGCCATCATGTCAGGAATCTACACTCTATACTTTTATGGACAATGATGGAAGGCTACACATCATTGAAAAAGTAGGATCAAAATCCATTCTGTGAAAAACCTGTATTGTCGAAAGAAGCATAAGGTCTTGGCTGCACAGGAACTAAATCCCCAACAATCACATATTAACGTGGTGATAATACTAGCCATTGCCATTTGCATTCTCAGCAGAAGCTTTCATTGCATCCACATTCATGAGAGCTACTACAGCTTTGTGGATAGCCACATCTGCCATGTATAGTAATCTCTGTGCCTTTTCCCTCTTTTGTTTTGCTACACTAAAAGCATGCTTAGCTGCACTTGATGCATCACGCAGCCTGTACTCCTGAACATTTGGAATATCAAACTGCCCCATGCCATGCCTACTATAAGGACCTTCAAGATGGTCAAGCTTCGAACTTGGCCAATCAGACAATCCCATATTCCACTGATGAACACCATTTCTCTTTATGGTTCTCCGGTCATAAGAACCCACCAGATGCCCATTACTAGAAGGCATAAATGTCCCAATCCTCTTTGATTTGTTCCTCTGAAACTTTGGGTGATGGTTCCACTCAAAGCCATCATTGTTCAAAGAGAAATATCCAACACCAGCCTCACGCGGAGAAAAGACCCTTCTTGAAGCATAAAAGGGTGGAGAAGCATCCAAAGATTCATGGTTGTTGCCAGCATACACGACCATCTCATCTCCAAGAGCATATCCATTTATTCTCCTCCCTGACAGAAAGAGTTGAAGATTTAAGGTATTATTATGGTGGCAAAAAGTAGATAAGGGGAAGAAAACAAAGGGGGCAGAGGGAGATGGATGCACATGTATGTGTTGGGAGACAGGATTACAGAAAGAAATAGGCATGGAAATATACCATAAGCATGGAAACCATCTTGATCCCTTATGACAGTATGGCTGTTGCCAGAAACTGAAATTTTCTTCTGCGAACGTTGTTTTGAACCCCTGCTAGGGATATCCAAACCTCGTGGCCTCAAACAAAAAGCAAACATAGGTGGTTTCTCAATTGGAGGTGCTTTCCCATGATTGACAGCAACAGCCCTGGAAACAGCTTGCTCCCACTCTTTCACTTGCTGCTGATACATTTCCCACAAAGGACGCTGATGAAACACACAGTATGTCAAGAAATCTTGTTCAGAAGTGTTAACCTCATTAGGAAACAATAGGTCATCTCAAATGTTCAACAACAGATACTAGTATCACAAATGAAGTCAAGACAGATATCTAACGCAAAAGAGGCACAACTATTGCAGAGGACAAGACAATTGTTGAGTGCCTAGGAATACATACTAACAAAACAAGAAGAATAGAACAACCCAATTTATCATCCTAAGCCTCTAAAAGTTGCTTTTCATCCAAAAGATAATTAGTATATCAAAACATATTTAGAATGTCACATAAACTATATGGAATCTGGTCATCCTTTATACAAGCACCTATGTGCATCAAAACAAATGATGACCCTTAATGGGCTGGAGATACCTCTCACACTGGGATAATTCAACTAAAAATTAAATGTCAACCAAAAGATGGACAATATCAACTCTAATCCTGGCTGTACACCACAAGAAAGAGGGAGTATGATAGTAATAACCAAGCAACTCTAAACGCCTTACACAACTCTACTAAAGAACTATTCCATTGGTATATTTTTCTTTACTACTTAGGCAAGACTTTACCTGATGACAGTGATAATATACAGCCTTTAAAAGGAAAACCCTGCTAAGCTGATGCACCAAAGTGAACAGAAGGAACAGAAAAATAAAACCAAACAGTAGTAATTGGCAAGCAGATATCGACAGAGAACTGAATGTAAGTACTTCACAAATCCTGAGGCTTAGGCATATTCTAGTGGCATACTAGTCAAGGAAGTTAAAAGAGCCATATTCAAATATTTTATGGACTACAACCACATTTAGATGGGCATCCAGAACAGAGTAAATGTGGAGGTCAACAAAGCTAGATGCATGTCAAAAGCACAATAGAGAATGTAACAACAATCAACAGATGTAGTTGCAGATAACAATGCATCATCAATCATGTATAAAAGAGAATGTAACAACAGCTCATTAATCTCATCATACCTGGAGATGGCGTACTAATGGCATGCCCTTTTTCTGCCTTTTCAGCTTCCAATGTTCATAAATAGATTTTACTACTTCCATAACAGCTACTCCTGCCATAAACTCTTCTAGCTCCTCAGATGTGAAGTGCTCACGTTGTTTCTGCATAAGCAACTTTTTCAAGCATGTCCATTGTCTTTTCAAACAATTCATCTGATATCTCATTTCCACAGGAGTCTGAAGAAGTTTCGTTGGTTGAAAGCCAGCACTCATCATCACTATCCATGTCATACAAGATTCGTGAAGTATTCATCGCCATGTCAATATCACTTTCAATCTGATGAAAGTAATTAGGAAAATTGCGAGCAAATGGGACATAAGTTGCATTATCTTCCATTTCTTCAATCAAGCGAACACCAGGAATAGGTATATTCTTAATCAAAGCAGCACGGATATTTCGATTGTGGCATTCTTCATACATCTCCTTGAACAGTGTCCACTGACTCCTGTCAGGAAACTCCAAAACCCAATCCTTTCCGCCCTTCCACATCATGGCATGAGTGAAGCGGTTAGTGGACCCAGGTTGCAAAATATTATGAACCTTATATGAGTACTTTGTAGATCCAGAAAGTTTAATAGCAAGTCGCCATTCATTGTGATCTGCAACTTCTAAGACTACCCGTGCACCATTTTCTCTCCATCCTTTGTCTCCAATAGTAACTAATACGTTTGCATCACATGCCAACAACTCAATATTTCTTCGAGAACTCCTACCACTATCTGAAATCTTCTTCTCGCTAGCTCTCCTGATTCGTTTACAAGGAAGAGTCTTTTGCCTTGGATTTTGTGTCTTGATCCAGAATCATAACCTCCAGATGGCAATGTGTAATGGACCTGAGTTCTTGGTTTCTTAGGGCCACTAACAAAGCCACTGCGTATGAAGCCTGTCTTCCCATCTGACCACACAGGTGAAAGTTCTCCAACTGGTGAAGAAAGTGAATTGTTTCTGTTGCGATGCACTGAACTCCTGGACCAATATGATTGGGGCTTTGGGGAATGCCATCACTCACATTTGAAGCCAAGTCAGAAGCACATCTAGAAAAAGGTTCTTTTCCATTAGAAGGCCGGTCAATTTGATCTGATGAAGGAATTTCAATACTGATGTGGTCTAGACCAGATTGTGGAGATACAACAACTGGGTATGACTGTTGATCACTGGCACCACTTTTGATTTGAGACACAACCAATTCAGAAGCATTCTTCTCCAAACCGTCAATGTCAGTGGAAGTAGCTACAGGGAGCAAGGATTCCACATTATCTTCAGAGGTTGTTTCTAGAACATTCTCATAGCACTTCTTCCCTTCGCTGGCATCATGTGTAGCATGCTGGCCAGTTATATCAGAGCTGACAACTGAACATGGTGGATCATGATTTTGAAGGCTAAGACATGCAAAGTTACGTTCCATCAACAGGTGTAAATGCAGACTCACGAATAGAGCAGGTGCAGCAGCAAATGAAAGAGCAAATGGAAGAACTTGTCCAAGTTTTGAATCAGAGCTAGAAGCAGGAAGGCTCATCCTCACATGGCGGGAATCTTTCGAGAAGCCTGTTGCCAAACTACACAGCACAGACTTCCTTTGCAAATTCTAATACATAGCCAAAACAAACCTCATTGATATTCTGAATTTTAAACTGAGTAATAGATTTATCATATTACATATTATGTGCAGAAAGTACCATAACTTGAGCAATAAGCGATTACAACCATAATATTTTGGGAAAAGAAAAGACCTTATTCATAATGAAAAAGAGAAAAAATGGACAGAGAAGGAAGAGAATACCTCTGATGAGGGAGATTGTTGATGATTGTGTGCTGAAAACTGATGACTTGGACATTCAAGGGATTTGATGTTTTCATATGTGCATTCAGAAAGAGATAGCCGTTTAGCAAGTAAACTATGGTACCGGAGCTTAGAGTCCAGATACAACCACTTTGAGCTTTCTAGTTTTGAAAAGCTGTAGAATACAAATACCTTCTGCTTCTTAAGATCTTGAACTCTTGAAAATTTAAACCGTACAGAAGTAACAGGCAACTGAGTATCTTCTAACTCCCAGTGTTCACCAGGTGGACTAAATAATGCCATAACAATGAAAGCAAGAACCATAGCCTCCTTTAAGCAACATTCAAACAAAAGAAACCTCAGTCCAACAGTATTGTCAACAAAAAGCATCTCTAGAATAACTTCTGGCCATTTTTTCACAATTGCACCATATTGCAGCAACAACAGTGTATGAGACAGCCACATGTACTCTGCATCATGCTGAAGAAAAGATAGAGTAGGCAGGTGTATATCAAAGGTGAACTGTTTGGATTCTACAAATGGCAAACTTAAGCTTAGCAGGCCTTCATCATCAAGAGACCACAAAAAATCTCATTATCTGAGCCCTGAAGGGAAGCCACTTCAGATTGCGGAGTCAACTCATCCACTGTGGAAGCAGCTAGTACTATCCTTCCATATTCTGTGTCATTTTCAGAGAGTGAATGTCCTTTATCTTTCTTCCGAAAACGCCTTCTCACATAAACAACTGGTTTTTTATTCTCTGAATCCCAATGACTTACAATGAAAGACTTCCCAGCCTTTTCCTCATCAGTTACCGTGTTCAGCAATGGAGGACACACACTCTGGTTTCTTGCCATATCTATCCAAGGAGCCTATACTGTCTTTTGTGTCCTCACTTTGGTCATGAGATGGTGATGACAATATAGATGAAGACAGTTCTGATGTTTTCTGTTTCTTCAAAGGCCTAGAGGAAGATTTAACTCGATGAGCCAACCATGAGATAATGGGTTCAGACTCCAAATAACTCCCGAATGGCTGTCCTCATCAATATCAAATCTATTTTATCTTCTTGAACACTTCTACTGCCTTTAGCAGATCTTCTGGGCTTGTCCTTTCCAGGAACTTACTTGGGAAAAGCAAGAGCTTAAATCTTTCATTTTCAAGATTGATCCATACTTCATCTCGACCATCATACTTGACTTGATGGAGCCTCTTTTCAGGGTCATATTCCTTAGAAGGCCACAACACCAAGTCTCATCTGACGGACAAAATACTTGGATCCTTTTATTCAAAACCCAATATGCATCCAAGTCCTTCAAAAGAACTTCGTAGAAATGACGGCGTTTCCTTGGAGCACCCTTCTCTTTATTATCTTTTCTCATTGGGCTGGCTAAGGAGTTTGCATCCCGACTAGTCAGATCCTTAGGAGAAGAGATATAAGAAGACACCTGGTTGGCAGATGATGATACAGAAGCTTTGCTTTTTGAAGCAAAACCTGTGCAGCGTGGATCAAATCTAGAAGATAGCATCCTGGCCGCATTTTGCTCAAGGTTTTCCTCATCATCGTCATCTTGAAAATCATCACAATAACGACTTGCATTATCTCCTGGAGGCTCAGCATTCTTCACAGAATCCCCAATACTAGATCGTAGATCCTTCCTCTTCCTATGAGTGCTGCGGCTCTTTTTCGAAGATGCATCAGCATTTTTTACAGTAATGTGAGCATCCTCCATCATAGTGTGCTGAGCTGAAGTATCCCTCTCATTCTTACTTCCCTTAGACTCCTCTACACCCACCTTCGACTTAATCTTACCATTCATGGCATTGCCTGAAGAAGCTTTACCCAACTTAGTGATCTTGTCACCAGCACTGGTTTCACTGCCCGATAAGCCTGGCTTCTTAGGCAGATGATTATTCTTACTTCCCTTAGACTCATCAACACCCACCTTCTGCTTTAGCTTCTCACTAGCAGCATTTCCCACAAAATGTTTACCAACTTAGCCATACCATCATCAGCACTGGGTTCATTTACTGATAAGCCTGGCTTCTTTGGCAGATGAGCAGCCTACGTCCCTTAGATTCATCAACACCCACCTTCTTCTTTAACTTGTCAACAACATTCCCCGCAGAAGCTTTACCTTTCTTAACCATCCGGTCACCAGCACTGGCTTCATTACCTGACAACCCTGGCTTCTTAGGAAGATGAGCATCCTCCAACTTCTCTGCGAACTCTGCATCCTCGATGAGTGAGAAACTGACTGGTTTTTAGAATTCTGCAGCCCAAAACTTTGCGTGGGCGCTTGGGGATCGGAATAGGATCACCATTGTCACTCAAAAATCCATAAGAAATCTTATTCCACCTGTTAACAAAACCTGAAATTAATTGCTTGCAACTCAACCGACCCAGCATTCACCCCATTGACACTTCATCATCTGCTCTACTACTATTCTTTTCAACCAGCTCCAACCTAGTCAAAGCCACCTCCTTTACACCTTTCCTCTTCTTCTTTTTTCGAGTCTTCATTGCCCTCCTTCTCTTCCTCACGCTTCCCTTACTATCACTCCTCCCTTGTTATCACCATCAGATTGATACAAGGTCTGAAGATCCAAAGACTCTTTTTCTTCAAATTCACCAAACCTCCCAACTTCTCCGCACTCATTGCCACCAACAGATATCACTCAATTCACATACAAAAATCTCTCACACCATCATGCACATTCAACACCCAAAATTCCAGATCTGTAACCGCAAAACCACAGTTTTAAATTGAATATCCCACAGAACTAAACAGTAATTTACACAAATACACAAACACAAATACAGAAAATGATCATTTCCTCCAAAACCAATCAACCACAACCAATTCAACCAAATTACAAACAGAATTCGAAAATTCACGCACCTTGCCTCGAAAAAATCGAAGTGAAGGAGATCAATTTCGGTGGTCGGATCGGGGAAATTGAGATGGAATGAGAGAGAGAGTAGGTTTGATTTGGAACCCTAATTTTGATTCATCAGAAAAAATTATATTTTTTGAATAATTTTTCTTTTTTGATTCTTTTTTGGCTTTTTGGGTATTTAAACCTCCTTTTCTCTACAAAGAAAAAGTGAAGCCGAGCCTAGTTAGGGTTTGTTTCGGTTCACCCAGTCCAAAGTTGTGAAATTTAGACTGAAAATTCCTGAAAATTTGAGTGCCACGTGGGGTGATAACGTCCGTTGGATCAACATTGTACGTCATAGATTGGTCCAAAATGGGAAGCGGCCAAGCATGGACGGCTGAGATTGGATGAGTGGCTGATTCCGACGGCTGAGATAATTAGCAAGTCTTTATTTGGGGAAAAAGCACAATTGAACTTTACCATTTTTGGTTCCGAAAATGGGCACAGAGTTGCTAATATTTACGGGGAAAACCACTGGTGAGTTTTGGGAAGAGTGGGAAGGAAAGCAGTGTGCTGACGCGCACAATGGGGCATACTCTCTCGAGTACAGAAAGCTCAGCCAACTCGCGCTGCACATCTTCCACGCGTACCCACCTGGTTTGCCGGCGGCTTACCGCTGACAGTCTGGCAGATGAGTCGGAACGCGTACCCTTGACGCGAGCGAGGCGTGTTAGACTTCACCTGAAGCTCGTAACGGAAGTTAAATGACTCACTGACCACGTCACTCAATCCGTGAGGAAATGCAATATAGGAGCTAATTTAATATTTTTTTGTCTCATTTTAAAGGTTAGTTTTGGTCCAAAAAAAATTTGTTAAATTTGTGTGAGACGTCTCACAGATTTTTATATGAGGCGGGTCGGGTCATATCAAGTCAATATACAAATGACATATTTGTATGCTCAAATGTAATACTAATTAGAAATAAAATGTTTGTTATTTTTAACCAAAATGTAATACTTTTACATTTGATATAAACATATTATATTTTTCATAAAAAAAATATTATTTTTCCTTAATAATTATTGTTGGCAAGTGGTTGATACTTATAAAGAAAAAATATAATAATTTTTTTAAAAAAAATGTAATATTTTTCCCAATTTATCTGTCTTACTTACTATTTATTAGTCAAATCAACTCTTTCTTCTTTGTTTATTTTTCTTTAGTATTTTTTTACTTATTTTTAAATTTGATTTTTTTGTTTAATAGTAATTTTAGTGTAATTTCTATATATATAAATGTTATTATTAACTAAACTTAATATTATGAAAATTTAGATTAAAAAAATGACTTTAGGTCAAGGCTCATTAACAAAACAACACAAACACATTAAATTGGGACGTATGTAATAATACTTTAAATCAAATGTAAAGTATTATACTTCTCCTTTAGGGTGCGTTTGGACATGAAAAATAATTTATAGAAATTATTTTTCGGTTTTCAGGTTTGGTGTGGGAGGGGAAATGGGGAAGTCAATGGAAATACACGAGGGCGTGGTCAATGAAAAATATAGGGAATTTTCAAAAATTACTTCCCTTTTTTTGTTGGAAAGTCATTTCGTTTCTTGCAGCATGGAACAAGCCAATCACCCGTCACGGGTGCGCCACCACCGCCCCACCATCATTGTAATCCCTTTGTATATTCTTAAAATATTAAAATTAAAACTATTTGCCCTCATTTTTCAAAAAAATGAAGCCCAAACACACCAACGATCAGTTTTCTGGAAATGCAACCAATTCAAACTGTGTTAGGTTAACGGTGTTGTGTTGAAAATTACATTACTTATCTATACAAATCAGATAAAAATTATGTATCTACAAATATTCAATTCTTCATATATAATACGCTACTTTTCAATTGACTAGTCTATATTTGATTTTTTATATTCCATATTATGCAAAACTATCTCCTAAACGTATTGTGTGCTTTTCTTCAATATGAAATAAATATTAACAATTATTATATACTCTTTAGTATTAAAAAGTTCTAGATTGCACCACAACCAAGCAATGCCATCCCAGCAAACTAATTTATCTTATGTGCCTTTAAAAAAATTTAGACCCTTATTTGTTAATACCAGCTAATAATTAATAAACCATGAAGTTGCGATGTTCTTGTCGATGAACTATTCACAATGATGTGCTCTAAATATGCATTATATGATGTGATATGAGTGTTCTATGTGATGTTATCTGTTTATTTAATTTTATATGTTTGTGTTTGGTTTTCATGAATTAAGAGAGAGAAGAAGAAGAGAATTAAATGAAGAGTGAGGTATCCTTGTATAGAGAGAAAGAGAAAAGAAGGATGAATTTGTTGGAAAGTGGAAGAAAGAAGAGGTTGCATTCTTTGGCTTTATGTAGATATAATAAACATGGTATTTTTTTATAAAAAAATGATTGTATTATAAAATCTACCTTCACTATGTATATACTACAGATGTAAATTTTGTTAATTTTATTATTTTAATAATGTAATAATCATACAAAAAGAAATATAATATATTCTTATTTACTTATAATATTTAAAAATATTGATATATTTAATAAGATTAGCCGTATTGGTTCTAAATATTTAATCACAAACTATTTAATGCTTTTTAATAAAAATCATTCCTATATATTAACCCTCTAATATTAATTACAATCATCAAACCAGTTAAAACAAAAACTTTCAATCATTCCCCACACATAAATTTAAATGTACTATATATCTATACTCAGCATCTAATACATGATACCTATGAGCATCTATATAACATATTGAATACCCAATGGAAGAACTGTAACATACTAGATCAATTCCTCAATTAGAAATATATAATTATACATATTTGATATTAGCCTATCTTAATATATTTTGATTAAGCCCATTTCCATCACTTCACTTGGTAATCATGACTTTTTCGATTATCTCGCTCTCAATCATGCAATTTCATCTATGTGACATACATGAGATTAAACAAGTTCTACAATAGCAACAATAGGTAGAAAGATAGCATGATAACCTATCATTATATCTCTACATATTATTAACAAAATAATTAATAAAGTATTTATAATTATTTCATATTTATATTGTAATATGATTAATCATTACTTATATTTTATCCAAACTAGTGACTAGTTTCTAAACCTCTTACTAAAACGAGATATCCCTCTAAATCCCAAATTGCGTGTATCTATTAAATAAAGTTACAATATTTATGAACTTATGATTAAACAATTATAAAAAATAATTATAACCAAACTTAATAATCTCTCTCTTGTTAATCTTAATAATGCCTAACCTATTGATGTCACTCTACATATTTTATTACTTATATTATGAAATAATATGGAACTAAAAAATATTCAAACTCTAAATGAAATAAGATCTCATTAATTATATCAATAAATTTAATTAATTTAAACATAATCAAATACAATATATATAAAAATAAGGTAAAACAAATAATAATACATAATAAGAGAAGTTGAGAGATCAAGAGAATATGAAGTTATCGCTATTATCTCGGTAACTACTAGCTCAAATAGTTATATTCACGTATCAAAATATTTTACTTAATATATTTAAACTTATACTATTAAATTTGGTTAATAATTTTAATTGTTCCATTCGAGGAGTTTGTTATCTAACATATATCTTAAAAGTAAGTTTAATGCAAGTATTGACTAGTATCTTGCGCATGAAATGATACGCGGTTCAACACGGTTTAATGGTTAATTAACTCAATATCGGCGCATCTTC
This sequence comes from Ipomoea purpurea, assembly GCA_009835305.1. Classification (NCBI taxonomy): domain Eukaryota; kingdom Viridiplantae; phylum Streptophyta; class Magnoliopsida; order Solanales; family Convolvulaceae; genus Ipomoea; species Ipomoea purpurea. The sequence goes on from VALG01012206.1 coordinate 30,159, forward strand.
TAGGTAGGCCGCCTAACAGATCCACCCAAATATAGGTAAGCATGTGTGTCACACAGTGACATAACGAGTGCCAAAAATATACGCTAAACAGATCTTCACGACGGCACTATACTGTTTGAATTATATGTGGCTCGATACTCTTATAGATTTACTGCATGTTATTATGAATGCCGGAGCACACTTATAGAAGCAATGTATATAAGTTATACTTAAATCATCTCTTTAAAATAGCTTGACACCAACCGAGCTCCACATTTGTCTTTACCTGACAAGCGACAGGCATCCAGGTTTCTTTTCAGCATGAATACGCTTCTATTAGACGACCCCTTAACTCACTGGCTGACATACTGTTGATAATAACATTTCTTGATTATTTATAAGAAGAGCTAATCATCTGGGCCTAACCTCCCTATTCCTCTTGGAACACAAACATATATCTTCTTATACGAATAACCCGGCTGATAAGCATTTCCCCGCGTGCCCCCCTGTTTACCGCACAGCCCTCCTCGAAATTCTAACGAATATTAATAATGTATAATGATCTGTTCAAAACAGTTGGTCTAAGTTAATTGGGTCAAATAATAAGAATTTATATATGCTTCTAACTCTCTCAAGGTAGAGCCATAAAGTGATAGCTAATATTGTATGTAATCACCTACCCATACGAGAATAGGATTTATTCAGATGACCACACACACCAAAGCAGTATGCTTTATCCGGTTGTCAGACGACCAAGAAACATTTGTA
>VALG01012210.1:7500-10020 GCA_009835305.1 Ipomoea purpurea
CTTAGAAATCTAATTACTTATATGTGACTTATATGAACAAATATTGAATTTCACGATATTTTTCACAACACTATTGAAATATAGGAGTATCTCACTATGAGGAATCAATTTCCTTTTCGTTCGGTTTATTACAAAATAATAAATTCAGTTCTTGCGGCTGGACTTTATTATGGTTTTTGAGCGCTTTCTCTATCAAGACCTCTCATTTATTACTTCTCCGAACTCTGGTTTTTGAGGAGGAAGAAGAAACCAAGAAGAGAATAGTAGCAAAAACTGGATTGATTATGGGGCAGATCTTACTATTCATATCAATATATTATAAACCTTTCCATATTGCTTTGACTAGACCTCGTACAATAACTGCACTCGGGTTTTTCTATCTTTTTTCCAGATCTTCTGGAAAAGTCAGAAACGCGTTTTTGCTAACCAAAATTCCATGTCTAATCTCAGCTGTATATTTCTAAATCATCTCATTTTACAGCAGTTGCTTAACACTTGCATTTTACCAAGTTCAGCGGCAAGGAGATTAGTCAGCATTTACACGTTTCGATCCAACAACAAGATGTTATTCGTAACAAGTTCTTTTTTTGCCTGGTTCATTGGCCAAATTTTAGTATGCGAATTTTTTGAATTGGCAGGAAAACACATACGTATTGAATTGGCAGGAAAACACATAGGTAAAAATCGTTCTATTAGATCGATCATTCGATCTGACTATTTTCATTTTTTCTTTGTGATTCTCTTTTTTATGATGAGTCTCCACTCTTTTGGCAGAATACCCTCACCCATTCTTCTTCCTAAAATGAGCAACCTTTCACAAATAGAAAAGCGCGCGTTGATCTTGAAAGGTACAGATGAAGAAGAGGAAAATGACAAAATAGACGAAGAAATAGAACAAGAAATGGAAAAATTAGAACAAGAAATAGAACAGCAACGAAAACTTGCGAATCATCTGAAAAAAAAAAAGATAGACAAAAAAACAGGGAACAAGGGGACATTCCGACAAAGAATTCCACTCGAATTCGAATACCAGTTATTCGAAAAGAAAAATCGAAGTACTAAAAAGTGAAATACGTGTAATACAAGAAAAGAAAGAAAAAGCCTCATTAGCCCATTGCTTTTTGATTATCGACGATGGTATCGCCCATTTCGCTACATTCAAAATAATAGACTTGAGCAAGCTATAAGAAATGAAATGTCACAATATTTTTTTGATACACAACAAAGTGATGGAAAAGAAAGAATATCTTTTACCTATCCAAGGAGTTTATCAACTTTTTTTAAAGTGATCAAAAGAAAAATAAAATATCCTACTAGAAAAAACTCTTTCTAATCAATTGGACAATGCTTGGGTTTCTAGAAACAAAAAAAAAATGAATCATCTTAAAAATGATTTTTTCAATAGAATTAACCATCTAGACAAAGAAAAAATAGATGGAGAAATAGAACAGGAAAAAGAACGGGAACAAAAAGCAGTGGAGATACTTGAAACAAGAACTCGATTATGTATAGAAGATGATACGACTAAACAAGAATACTACTTACCCCAAATGTATGATCCTTTCTTAAACGGCCCATACCGTGGAAAAATCAAAAAAGCTTCCGCCTTCCATCATAAAAAATACTTTGATCGCAGATTCGAGAGAGACAGGTGAGCAAAATCGGTTACATGATCTCTTCTCCGAATTCCAATTACGAAATTTTGACCAAAATACGAATACTTTAGAAATTGGTGATATTTAGAAATTGATGCGTTTTCATCTATTGTAATACACAAAATAAGTAAAAAAAGTCCCTCGATGGTCATACAAATTAATCAGTGAATTGGAACAACTATCATTTCACTACAGTCCGCCAGCAGAGCATGAAATTCGTTCAAGAAGGGCGGTAGGTGAATATCTTCTTTTTGATCTACAGAGACTCATACTACTATAAAGCTACAGATAAAGAAACGAAGCTAATGCTAGCCAAGAGACTGATACTGTGAATAAAGAAACGGAAGCCTAATGCTAGCAAACGAGACTGATACTATTGAAAAGAAATCCAAGACTAATGCTAGCAAAGAGACTAATACTGTTGATAAAGAAACCAAGACTAATGCTAGCAAAGAGACTACTGTTGATAAGAAACGAAGCCTAATGCTAGCAAAGAGACTGATACTATGATTAAGAAACCAAGACTAATGCTAGCAAAGAGACTAATACTGGTGAATAAAGAAACGAAGCCCTAATGCTAGCAAAGAGACTGATACTGTTGATTAAAGAAACCAAGACTAATGCTAGCAAAGAGACTGATACTGTGAATAAAGAAACGAAGACTAATGCTAGCAAAGAAACTGATTACTTGTTGATAAAGAAACGAAGCCTAATGCTAGCAAAGAGACTGATACGTGAATAAAGAAACGGAAGACTATGCTAGCAAAGAGACTGATACTGTGAATAAAGAAACCAAGACTAAAACCCAGAAGAAGAGGCTAAAGAAGATGAAAGAGAAGGGCTTGTTTTGATGCGTTATGCACCA
>VALG01012211.1:0-20613 GCA_009835305.1 Ipomoea purpurea
TCATCTGACCGCACCAGTCGGTACTCGGTGGTGACCAAGTAGATTGTACTTAGGACCTTTTACGGGATTAATAAAAGACTATTTACTTGCTTTAATTGATCTGACTTTATTGATAGTACTGCACACACGTGGTATTTACATTATCAATTTGGCGCCGTCTATGGGGGGCCGAGCAAGGAAGCTACGTCAATCGAGCTCGAACCTTTTCATCACAACATCAGCCACGATGTTGTTTCATGCATGATCTCAACAACTACGACCAAGGTGACGCGACTAGTGACAACCAAGGTCAAAATGTGGATCTCAACCTGAACCTTTCACCACCACATCCACCGGTTCATCAACCAGCCCAGTATCCGGCTGCAATATGTCTCAACCGGCGTATCAAATGCGGTTCAACCGGGTTTCCACCTCCCGGTCAACAGATGCCTTATCCGGGTAATATCCATACCAAACACCTCTTCAAACCATATTGGATAAATTGGCGCGCCAAGTCGATGTTTTATCCTGTCACCAGCCGGTATACCCGTCAGTATATGCCTGCGTAACTGTGCTCAGCCGTGCCGCCCTCCAGTACTATGGACCGATGCTGCACACGGTAGAGCACCGGAGCATCAGCCACTTCCCCTTAGCTTAAAGAATCGTTCATCGAACAACCACGCTACGATGTCTCCGAAAGCACACAGTAGTTGCGGGTAGTGCAACGAAACACAATGTTGAACAATCACGATCAAAACCATACTCATGAGGCCTGGCATGGTGATCTGCGTATGAGATACGAACAGAAAAGATCAAATAGTCACAAGAACTCGAGCAAAACGGGTCCACGGCAAGATCATCAGCACAGCCACAAGATAGCTACAATCGCGAAACCATTGGTGTCCCGTGACACGTAGTGCCGCTCGATGCGGATGAGCCGAGCAGGTGGAGCGGGAGTTGCTTTCACCGTTTGATCCGCGGGTAAACTTCCTTATGGTACCACGGGTGGTTCCCTCTTCTTTTTCCCGTGGAATTATTTCCACAAAATCCCTAGGATTTTTCCAACAAATAAGCAAAAATCAATCCACCAATGCACAAAATGACGAACAAGGAAATGCAAAAAGCACAAAGATTAACAGCTCTAGTACATATCAAGATAAAGCATAAACTCTATTTCAAACCAAAGAAAATAGCACCAAGAATTCTCATATATAGAAAATAGTTTTTTTAGACATTGTACCTCTTAAGAAAGAAACTTTAACACCACAGCCTCCAAGCCATAGCCAAACCCTAAGATAAACAAAGATAAAGATCCGACCGTATAGGAAAAGACAATAGAGGAACAAAAAGTAGAGAAGCTTATTTTACCTTCTATGTATCACAATAGATGAAAGATGAATCTTGAAAGCAAAACGAATTACAAGACTTGCTAATGAACAATTCTATGTTCAGAGAGAGTAGGGATATCCTTTTGAATTGTAAGGTGAAATGAAGATTTCTTAGTTAGGTTTGATACTAACCTTTTAAAGCTAGATACCATACTAACTTAGAGTGTAAACAGGAATCCACAAGACAAAGTAACATTAAGATATATCAAATACACTGGTATTATAAAATTAGGTTTTAGACACATCCTCAAATGAATTGAATACTACTAAGGTTTATCATGGATGGACCTTTTCTGTTGTCAAAACGTACAAACACCTAAGAAGGATATTAAAGCATGTAAAGAGGAGCAAGATTCTACCATAACGGTTTCAAAGCACATAAGAAAGCGACCAATCGACTGTATATCTGGCGACAGGTCACATGCAGACAGACGATACTGGGGACCCACGGATTCAAGCCGGTTCCCTATGTAGTGTGAGGTCTCAAAATATACATAGAGTTAGCAGATAAACCCGATGCAAATATCATGATTCAAGACCAGCCCGAAAGGGGCATTCGTATTCTGGGCCCATAGCGGGCTCGCAGATCTCACCGACTAAGACGACGCACTCAGGGAAGAGCACAGTCAAGCGCAGTTCAGGCAGAGCTCAACCGCGGACCAGACCGAGGATATGCGAGCGTGTACTATCAATCAACTGCCAGGTGGAAGTTTGTCTCACAGTTCCAATAACGCTGCGCCATCCCTGATAACAGGCGTTACGACACTTCTGGAAGTTTACAAGACATCCCCAGCATTAATTAAGACTTTATTAAGTAACACAAACTTGAAATAATGAATCAAGATAGAATAATCTTATCTTATTCACAATCCCAAAGGACTATTTAAATACGAACAGATGCCGTACGGAGCTGTATATGCGTATGAAAGCACCTCTACCATGGGCTACGATGAACCCAAACGTGCAACAGGTCACCAAAGAAATTATATATCTAAAAAACACCTTCTCTTCGAAAATTGCACCACAGTGTGAATATCATCAAACGCTGGCAAGCGTCAGGCCAACGAAATTAGATTAACTACCTCATAGGAACCTTCTAACACTTCCATATAGTATACTACCGATACGCGCTTCAGATCCAGGGACTATTCTAAACCATCTTCTGTGCTCTAGGAAGCCAAACATGAATACACGTATTACCTGTAAATTCAAAGCAGACAAAGAGGATCGCTCAAGCGTAACCCCACATCCTATAAGTTTTGAAACCGAGTTCAAATCATTACATTAGAAAGAAACATATACTCAGCATATACGGCTGAAACCAAATATATAATCCATAAATAATAAACTATATAAAACACAATATATCCAGAATCAATATTACTCAGCATGAAAGACACAAAATACCATATCCTACGATACTACTAGCACTTAAACCAACGGTGGAACAATGACCTAGACACAACGATACAAGTTCAACGCACAGGCCAATATTTTATAACAACTCATGAAGTATCAATTCATAGAAATAGATTCAATGCAAACAGAAGCAAAGCATAATAACAGCAAATAATACAAAAGAGATAAACACACAACTCAAAACATAACTACAGTCTCAACTCCAATAAATCACAGAGGCCAAGAATAACCGCCACGAAGGGCGATAAGTGGGAAAAAACCAACTTTTCTCAACACTGTCCCGTGGTTTGGCCATGGTGAATCCACGCGGTCACCGCATAATACCAAAATAGCATTACTGTTGCACTTAAGCCATCAATACAAAGACGCCCAATTTCACAAACAAGATATGATGAACCTAGATATCTAAAATAACACCTAAAATATAAGTCTAAACATGTTATCAAGACATGCACAATACGCACACAATATTCATAGAGCCACAATCTATTATAAGTGAAATTTTGTTAACATTGGGTATCTGTAAAAGACCCTTTCAACTCAAAGAGACAAATCCTCAGTCACTAGATTCACCCACACTAGATCTTCTAACTCCCAAACCCACAGTAGAAGAAATTAGAGAAGATGAAGAAATCTTGTAAGGAAAGGTAGGGAAGGATATATCTTACCATTCCTAGCTTGTAGTGTGGAAAGTTGGACTTGACTTGGGATTTCTTGAAGAACTTGTGAAGATGAACTCTAGGATTTCTTAAAGAGAAGGAGGAGTAAGGAGCAAGAAAGAGATGTAGAGAGAAGGGAAATCCTTAAAAGTGATTTGGATTTCCTCTGGTTAGGGTAGGGTTTTAAGGCTAGCATTGTGTGAAATGACAATAAAAGTCCCTCATCGAAACTTTGAGAAAGACAAAGATTAATGAAAGTTATAAAGCCAAGGTACAACTCATTTGCAATAGGGATAAGAATTTGGTAATATCTTCTAATTTCAAGGAAATTAGATAAGATTGAAGACAAATTAATGTTTTATGAAAATAGGTGTCAATCCCACGAGCCAAGACCTCAAAAACATGAATGAATGTTGTAACCAACATACATACAGAACAATCGTCATAAAATCAAGAACCCTAGGTTAGAGTTCTTCCCCTTATTGCCAATAATCACAAATCAAGCATCAAGATAGAAATAAACCATAACTTCAAGTCCATAAACTAACTACTCATGATTAAATAGCATAAAGAACACAAAAACACAAGCATTAAACATAAATCTTGCAAAAAAAAGAGATAAGGAAACGAAAAGTGTAAGAAACTTAAATCTAAACCTAATCTAACACTACAATATGAAAGTAAGTAAAAGGAAATGTCTAGGGTTTGAACAAGGTCCAAAAACCATGGAGAAATGACTAAAATCGCGGCTATATAGTGAACAGAGCACAGTGGTACTGCCTCAGGGGTGGGCTACGCCAGCAGTACCATTTATTTTGAATTTCTAGTGACAACTGGATCAGGGAGAAGAGATGCGTACTGGCCAAGGGATGGGGGTACGCAAGCAGTACGAGGCTCCTGGAAACAGAATTATGTGCACTTGTCTTGACTCTAGGCTATTTTTCCCCCTTAAAATCATTTTTTTGGAACTTATGGTCTTCAAAAAAAGGTGTAGCACTCTAGGTTTAATTTCCAATGGTGCAAGAATCACTTGATTTGGACATTCCTAGGCCGAGATATGGTCAAAAAACCGAACAGTGTCCGAAATGAGCGAAAATTACAATGTCTTTATCTTTTGCTCCTCTTTTGTTTGATTTGCCCAAATGACTAAGACCATTGAATACACCACTCTTAGGCTCCTTTGGAAATATTTTGTCCATCCTCTTAAATTTTCATTAGCTCCCATGGACTCTAATGCATCCAAAACGCTCCTTTTGACTCCAATGACCACCAAAGTCTATGAAAGTACTCATTTTTGCTTCCTAAGCTTTTAAAACAAAATTCCTTGCAAAATAACACAAATTAGTCCTAATCTAATGAAATTTAGAATAATCTATGAGCAAAATGGCTTAGTGAAAGGGGGAAAAATATAGACAATTAAGCGCTTATCAACCACCATTGCCATTCCGTCAAAAATTTCAAAAGCAAGCCACAAGGATAGTAGGTGGAAAAAGTTTTTGGATGTGGTAGAAAATTTGAATGTCTCAATTCCTTTGCTTGACTTGTTTTCTCAAGTTCCTTCTTATGAAAATTTTTTGAGGGAAATTCTTGCTAAGAAGACAAAAAGTTGGGGATCATGAGATTGTTGCTATGACACAAGAGTACTGGGCCTTGACACGAGAAGAAGGAAAGAGTCTTAGTAAGCATAGAGATCCGGGGAAGTTCACAATTCCTTGTGTTATTGGAGGTTATACCATCAATAGATCACTTTATGAAATTGTGATCTAGGAGCCACTGTTAATGTAATGCCCTTATCTCTCAATTTCCCTACCTCTTTCTTCTCTCTAAATCTCCATAGCCCCTGATATTTTCCCCCTTCCTTTCTGCTCTACTATTTCTTCCTCACTCTTTCTCTGTTCAATTGTAAGGTTAATTACAAATGCTATCAGAGCCCTCATCTGGGAACTCAAAACCCTATCCCCATTCACCATGGAAGTCCTATCCCCATTCACCATGGAAGCTCAGTTGGACAAGGTGGAAGTTCAGTTGGTGGAGTTGAGCCGCAAACATGACACACAAATGGAGAAATTAAGGGTTCAGCTGTCCAATCTCAGTGATGATATGCTCAGGTTCAGAGACGAGGTGCTTGAAGCTATGGGACTTGATAGATCTGCTATCCTGGTGAAGAATCTCGAACATCGAGGCTCCATAGTCCAAGTACCTTTAATGGCTTCCTTTTCTCCACAGCTAGTGCCACTTGAAGCCGACGGGAGTGATAGATTGAGCCACAAACATGACACACAAATGGAGATGTTTGCTTGTTTTTGCTGTGATGTTGTTTGTTTTGTCTTGGTACGATGGAGATGAAGGTGGGGATAAAAAGCTCAATGAATTGGGAGAGTATTTGACTGCAATTACTGGGATAATCTGTGTTCTTATTTGGCTTAATAATGTGAAGTATTTCCTCTCTTGGGAGTTTGTTAATGGAGGGCAAATGAAATTTGAGAAGTGCACTTATTATTTTGAAATTGTTATTGCTTTGGCTGCCATTCCAAAAGGCCTGCTGGTAGCTACTACAACATGATGGGCTCTTGGTACATGTAAAATGATTGGCAATGTAAATAGCAAATACTTTGTATTAGCTCTCAAGGTCAAGTGTGACAACCAGAAATTTATTTTTCGAAATTCTATTTTACAAAATTCCAAAATAGCCATTTACACTCTTCCAAAATTTTATTTCAAAAATGGTGTTTGAATTAAAGATTTTAAACCGAGTTTTTAAATAAATTCAACACCAAGCCTTATCATATTTCGAAAATCCTAAGTTTCGGGTACATTTATGTACCAAGTTTTGACCCAAAAACTCAATCTAAGTGAAACCGGAAAGGAACCTGTGAAACCTGAATCAAGAGTTTTAATTAGAAACTATTTCTAGAAAATCTACGTTTGACCCCAAGTTATCCAAAACTCATTTTTTAAGACTGTGGTCCATGATACAAGGTGAACCATGAAACCAAACAAAATTACCATTTTTTCTCCCAACCAATCATTGTTTTGATCTTCCTAGGGTTTTGGACCCTATAAAATGCCTCAGTATTCCATTGCCTATTCCCGATCTCTCTCTTTGCCTCTCTACCAACTCTAAGGTCTCTGTTAGTTGAAGGAGGAATTAACAGTAAGTAGCTCTAGTTTCCATCCTTTGTTTCAATCTATGAGGTTTCTATCCCTAGGTTTGGTTTGTATTGTTTGTTTGAGGTGTTTAGGTGGTAAAGGAGGCAGTGGTTGAGTTGGGAGGAAGAAGGGATCCACACAAGAAAGAAGAACAAACTAAAGTATAAACATGGATTCCTAAACTACATTTTCAAACTTTGTTATCTGTTAGCTTATGCTTAATTGTGTAAAAATGCTAGATAGATGTTGTGGTTGAGCTATTTGTCTGTTGTAGATGATCTATGATTGATCTATTGTGGTTTGGAAGTAACGGTTTGCACTGGTTTTTGTTTCAGGTGAAGAGATAGACACTTGTGCACATAGATTGTGCACCAGGTGGTCTCACGGGCTAGCCAACGGACCCTGACATTCTCCGCTGGCTAGACCCGTGAAGAGACGGACCATGGCATGGTCCGTTGCCTAGGCCTGCTGCTTGGCGGAGCCAAGTGGCGGGACTTCCCAAGCCCGCCACAAGCTCCACAGTCAATCTCAGCTCTGGCCGAGCTCTTTGACGCTCAGCTACACGTTGTTCAGACCGGAACTTGTGGGTCCTTGAGGCTCGGACACTCGGGCTCATTATGTAACACCCCGTGTTACGACCCCTAAAACCAATTAATCATTTAACCAATTATCCAAAGAACGAATTAAATTACGATAATTAATTTGGAAAAGGCCCACCATAGTCCGTGGGCCCTCACTCTAAACCCAGGCCCCTAGCCTAAAAGGAATATGAATTAGCAGCCTATTGTATTTAGACCTAATTAGGACTCTTAGGTATATAAATAGGGGACATAAGAGGACATAATATTTTGAAATGATGATGTGCTAATTTATTATTAGTTTATGACACATGCTGGATATGGTATCTTAGGAATACCTTATCTTATCTGTTAAGACAGAAGCTTATCACGAGCTTTGTGCAAGTGATAGGTAGTAGAAGTCTTGAAAATTTGTAGCATGAATTTGAGGTCTAAAACAACTCTTAAAGGCATGTTAGCGTATGTGTTTGATTCAATTAGCTGAGACTGGGTTTGCATACTTTAAAGAACATGTGGATTGTTGGTATGTTTAATATTTAATATTTAGAATTCACTTTCTAAGGGGTATTTGGTTGGATGGAAAACCTTTTTCATGGAAAATATTTTTCTAAAAGTGAAGGAAAATGATGTTTTGTGTTGTTTGGTTGGATGGAAACATTTTATTGAAAAAAGTTTTCTTTGAGAATGAGGAAAACAAATTTCTAGCTCATCCTAGGTATTTTGTTTTCCATGAAAATTAATATGACAATTTTATCATCACCATTCTTTATTAATTACTCTTATTATTATATTATATTATTGTTGTGTAGGTTATATTTGTCATTATACACATTATTCCTTACCCTTCCAAACTCAACAAACCATGAAATTCATATTCCCAGTAATTTCTTTTCCACCAACCAAACAATGGAATCTATTTTCTTAGAATTTATTTTCCATGAATTTCAATTCCATTTCTCTTCAAATATTTTCCAACGAACCAAACGAGCTGTAATTTTATTTTGTTCCGTAGATGATTTTGAATGAGAATTTTAATATGGTGTTAATTGTTTGAATTAAATTATGAAATTATATTTTGTATTTTTAAAATTATTTTATTTGTTACTTAAATTTATTTTTGATTTTAAATCATAATTATAAAGTTAAAATTATTAATTATAGGAAAGTAATAAAATATAATAAGTGATGCGTAGGCTAGTGTAGGGCCACAAAAGATGGGAAAATAGAACGGTTAATTAGACAGAAAATAAGGAATGAGATTATATAATAATGTAGAAGAGTTGAGTATAAAATAGGGGATTAGGCAAGAAGGATGGATATGCCTAAGTATCATGTGACCATCTGAGGTCCTTCGAGTATATTAGTTTTGCCACGTTTAATCCTAAACTTTTAAATTGACCATTTGTGGTCCTTCGACTTTCAAATTTAACCATTCGTGGTCCAAGTTAACCACCTATGGTCCTCAAGTTTCAAAATTTAACCAGTCGTGGTCTCTTAAAAGGACATGGTTGGTACAAATTTAATAGTTGAAGGACCATGGAATGGTTAACTTGGACCACAGATGGTTAAATTTGAAAGTCGAAGGACCACATATGGTTAATTTGAAAGTTTAGGACTAAACGTGGCAAAACCACTATACTCGGAGGACCTCATATGGTATTAACTCAATACTGAATTAAAGTCCTCCAAATACATATCAACAAGTCACCAAGGTTTCGAAATTTAAACCGTCTATTTTGGGTGTAGCGCAGGATTTCTTATATTGGGTGGGATAGCTGACATAAAAATTTAAGGCTATGTATTCCATACTCAAAAGCCAAGAATCAAACTTAAGCTTTTAATTTGTTAAGGATAGATGAGTCCGTATCATCACGTTCGCACTCAGATACACTCACACTGGCAGTTTAACGTCATTTTGGATCATGATTCGGAAGTGAAGAAGAGAGTCTTTTTATTTTCGGTTTATATGGTATATCACATATACTTGGGTATTATTAGTGGTAAATTAATGTCATTTCTTTCTTCCATGTGCCAAAATATGAGATATTACTTTAACGTTAATGGAATTTTGTTTTTAAATTCGAGGAAGAATGTCGTTGTCTCTTTATTCTCCGATAAACATATTAGGAAATCGTTGAACAATATTTCCTAGGCTGTTAGAAGTAGTCACTTTCTTATTATTGGTTACATAATTAGAAGATCGCCTGTGTATGTGATGATTCTTGCTTGGAGTGGTAGTAGTAAGATTTTAATCACATAACAATATGCCATTTAATTATATTTACAATGGGGATATCTTGTGATGTTGATGCTATAATAATAAATTAATTAATAACAGGATATTATGATCAATTTTTCAATTTTTTACAATTTCAATATGTTTAGTATTAATTTTTACTCCATTCGGTCTCATTTTATAAAGATATGTATGTTATTCAAATTGCTCTTGTAAAATGATGTGGGCATTGCATTTATTTTTGTTCCATTGATCCTTTAATAAGTCATTATATTTATTTCCAATCATTTTTTATTCTAAAGCTTGTGTAAAATGGCTTTTCACCCAATTATGACCTCCTTTTTTAACTTCAATTTGAGGGTTCACTTTCAATGTTTATTGCTTTGTCACCTTTAGGTAAAAGCTCAATTGATCACTATTTAATAACTAACCATTCATTTTAGGAAAATGCTTCGTCCAACCCCGACAATTATTATTCCCTATTGCCACTCCATATTAAAAAGAAAAAAAATATTTATTTCATAAATTACTAGTGAATTGGGCAACCCCACCTTGAGTTCTTAATAAGCAATCTAGCTATCCCTCGTCCAGAGAATGTCACATCTGGTCAAACAAAATGGTTAGAATGGTAAATCATAGTGACTCAGCAATTTTTAAGTGCAATTGTAGCTTAAATTTTTCATTTTATTAATCATTATATTGTAAATTTTTAAGGCGGAATAGATCGAGGCAATGTTGGGAATATTGTATAAAATATTAGGGGCATTTGGTTCAGGTTATATATAGATAATCAATATTATATTTGCTTGAGAATATGTGATGCTTATGTTTGGTTCAAGTTATGCAATTTCTCCGGGAATATAACATAACCTTCACATAATGTTTTTAGCTATTGCAAGGGAATGTGAGATACCCCCCTCTTCTTAGGTATTTCACATTCCCTAGTTTTTAATGCTAATTTTGTAATTTTGTAATTTTAATACATTACTTTAGTTAATTATTGTGTTCAAACTCTTAATTAATTAATTAATTTAAATCATCTACTTCTGTAATGGTACCATTGTCATATTTATTTATTTTAATTTAAAATTTATTAAAAACATAACAATATGGTTTTGCCCAATCATTCTGCCAATTTATTTTTTGTGCTGGGACGAACATAGTAAACAAAAGCACGCGGCAGAAATCATGTGTAAGTACAAATCATTAGACCTAGGCAATGTGCTTTCCAGGTACCATGCCACTTCCTCCAAGGTGTTCGGATACTGATTCCACTTCCTCTAACATACAGTCTCACACGCTCGCCTTGACGTCCCTTCACCATTTTCACCGTTGTGAAATGTTGGTAACCGACGGTCGATATTTCGGTCGGTTATAGTATTATTTTTGATCAATTTTGATTGGTTATGAACTTATGATGTAAAAATCAAGATCAATTTTTCAGTTTTTCAGTGTAACAATCGAGCATTTGCTTACTCTATGTCGTCCCACACTAATTAAGTACACCTCGGAGGTCCATGCTGAGCTCGGAGCTCGGCACGTTGACGAGGTCCAAGGTTGAGCTCTTGGGCTCGGTCTCCGTGGCTTTATGGATGGTTGTAGTGCATGTAATGGAGGCGTTATATCCGGCCAAGTAGGTTCAAACTATCCGCTTTTTTCTCGCGGGAGCAGTTGGAGTGCGACTTAGTATAAAAGCACTCCTCTTTGTCTCATTGGGACATCATCATTCTCTGTCTCGTAATAACATTACATAACTCTTAATACAACTTCGTGTCTCTTTGACCTACATTCTTGCCTTTACGTTTATTACCATTTATCTTTTTACATGATCTTTTAATTATTAAGTTATTTGAATCGGACTACCTGGATCAATATAATCCATCATGCAATAATAATAACAACAATTTTATATTGACGGATTCATGGCGTTTGTACTTTGTAATATCGGATGCAGTTAATAGTCTTAGTCATATAGATAGGGATAGGGGACTGTGTTTCCTTTAATTTTAAATGTTCTAGCTTGTTGTTTTTAACATCATCATAACCACTTCATTTATATAATCATGTTTAACATATTATATATTATTATATAATAACTAATTTAGAGTTAAGCTGGTTGTCATAGATTCTATTAAAGATCATCAGAGAAGCTTTCAAACTTTAAATAGTTCACCCCACCCTAATATACTACTTTTAAGATTTCAAACCAAAACTTTATTTAACGAAAATAAGTCATGTTATGATTCATTAGGGGCCGACAGAGCATCTGGGAAGATGTAAATCATGGTAACTCAACTGAACATGAATCACATAGGCTAGAACTTTGCTTATTGTGCACAAGAAGCCCCCTCACTTTGAGAAGTTGCTCTTACACTGCAGTTGGTAAAACTATTCTGGTCATTCTTTCAAACTTTTCATCTCTGTGACAGTTGAACTGCCCGTGCGGGGCATTACACATGTATTATTCTTTTTATTCCTGGAAGAAATTAAAGAAAATGAATATATAATATTTTACTAGTTATTATTCATGGAATTTATTGCGCAATAAATAGCCCCCATGCACTATATAATGTCAGTATGACTTGGTTAGCGCAGCTAACTTGCTCTGTCAAATACTCAAATTCCCTTCAAAAGCAAACGTCTATATTTTCTTCATTCATCGATCTTGTGTACGTGAATTGTCCGGCCACAAATATAGTCATCATGGCGACTCACGCGGCGGGCGACGGCCGCCACCACGGTGGCGGGGCGGACGCGAGCGAGTGTGGCGGATGCGGTTGCAGTCGGCAGGCCGGACGGCGCTGACGTGCACCATAGTGGGGTTGCGCACCCTCTACATATCAGCCTCGTTGAGAACCCACGTGTTTCCGTTCCCGGCGTTCTCTTACCTCACCGCCATCCTCATAGTGTCCGACGCCACGCTGGGCGACGCCCTGAGGGGCTGCTGGCACGCATTGTACGCGACGCTGCAGGTCATGCCTCTTTCCATGCTGGGCCTTTGGGTTGTCGGCGGCGCCGGCAGCGCAACCCTCTCGCCGGGGATTGCCGCCGCCATGGTGGTGCTGGCCTCCTATGTGGTGGCGCTGCCGGAGAGCAACCCACATAATGTCCAAACGGATCGCTTCGGGCAGCTGGTGATTGTGTTTGTGGATGCCGTTGTTCATGGCGTTCACACCAGTGTTATCGTGCACCCTCTCCGAGTCGCGCCCAGCACCGCCCTCGGTGCCCTGGCTTCTCTCTCGCTTTGATCTTTCCGCTTCCTCGACTCGCATATTTTGAGGTATACTATACACCACTCTCCATTTATATTATATATTTTTTCATGCACCCATCAAAAATCTAACTTCATTCGCTAATCCTCCACCTCTCTCATGCTATCTTAGCACAAGATGCTTGGCGTAGACAAGAATATGATTACTAAGAATTGAAATAGAAGAAGTGATATAAAAACTAAAATAACTTTAAATAATAATAATAATAATAATAATAATAATAATAATAATAATGACAAATTTGTCAATACACACCTTTTTCCTTTTCCATGACTTGTGGAATTGCAAGGGAGTTCCAATTTCCGAGAAGGGCATGGAAATTTCAACTCCATGGTGGGAGAATTACTAATTCTTTTAACCAAACAATGAAATTTTAGTTGGAATGAAGAAAGAAAGTGAAGAAGAATTATAATTCCGTAAGAAAAGAATAAATTTGTGAATGCAGACTTTTTTCTTTTCTATGAGTTGTGGAATTGCAAGGGAGTTCCAATTCCGGAGAAGGGCATGTGAATTTCAATTCCATGATTTAAGAGTAAGAGAAGTGAAATTCTCTCCCCCAACCAAACAATGGAAAAAAAAAAAAATGCTCCATAAAAAGCACATGCCCTTTTCAGTACAATGAGCACAAGCAAGCAGGTGAGTGAATAGCTAACTATCTGCCGCCTGATTCTAAAATCAGAATCTATTTGATAGTGTGTCTCCATCCATATCTCTCTGCTCAAATATAATAATTCTATAAGAATAAATTCAACGGCAAAAAAACAAAATCAGCATATACAAGCCAAATTGGCTGGGCTGGGATGACAATATGACATGCACCAACGACTCTCGAATATATTACGTACTATCATTATTATCATATCATTCTTTCCCAAATGTTGAACCTCAACCCTAAGGGACCCACACCCCGGCTCGACAGAGCATTTGGAGGATATAAATCATGGTAACTCAACTGAACATGAACCATAGAGGCTAGACTTTTACTTACTGCACACAAGGAGTTCCCTCACTTTGAGAGTTGCTCCCACACTGTCGCTGGTGAGACTCGATTTTTTATTATTCTTTACAACTTTCTTCTTTATGACCTGAGCTGTTTATGTGGACTTATTATTATATCATACTGCTACTGAACCATTGAGCTAAGCCGTGAGGGAAATTTTGTTCTGTACGTCCACATACAGGTGAAAAAGCTATTCAAATTGTACACAAAAAATGCTTCAGAAAGGATTGCTCTATACTCGCAAGCAGTTGCTGCTGGAGACACTTCAATGGTGGCAGCCCTAACCTCCCAAGCCAAACCCCTAGCGGAAACCGGGGCGAAACTCCTAGAAAGCATAGGACTTTTGCAGGAGGGGTTGAAGTGGGAGAAGCCATGGCTGAAGCTCTTAAACCCCTCGCTTACAGACCCTGCAGTATATGGATTGGAAGAGATAGAAATCCTTGAAAGGAATGGAAATTGCCTTGTCAACTTACCCATCATTTCACTCTAAAACCATTGATGAAGAGCTCCTCAATATCCTGCAAAGTGCACTGGAGAAACTGGTCTCAAAATAGAGCAAGCCAGAGGCTCTTTCCCTTGCCACAAAAGGACTGCCCCAGGAGGGGGGGCAATAGACATGTCCTTGCCCTTGCCCTATGCTTCTTATTTCCTCACACACGAAGATCTCCCCGCTTCGTTCTTCTTCTCGTGCGTAAAAATGGTCATAAACGGATCAGCTACGACGACACTGGATAGTAACGAAGTACTTAAAGATTCAGAAAAGCAGCCCGAGCAAAGCTGCAGCAATAAGTGGAGTGTGGCAGCTGCAGTGAGGAATGAAAGGGTGATATTTGCCTGCAAGTGTTCGTTTCGCTGGGGCTAGCAGTACTATTCGGTTTGCTATTCGATCGAGCCAAAGGATACTGGTCAGGGTCTCAGCATATTGCCAGGAAGTTTTGGAGGACAGGAAAACGGCGATTTTCAAACTCGCAAACGCGCCGGAGCACAAGGGAACAGCAGTGTCAATCTATGGTGTCCTGGGCTGCACTCTTTTCCAGAATGAGTTAGTAATTTTCAAGGATTGTAGCTACTCCTCCCATGGATCAATCTTCACCAGTTTTCCTCAGGCACAGGATAGACATGTACGGGGCAAGCGGGGGGGAATCTCAGCAGCGTATAGGCGACTTCTTTACTCATCTGGGGGAGCCAGAAAGATACGGTCCCCAAGGAATTTCGCATCGAGAGACTTCACCGAGCCTTTCATTGGGCTCTCGTGTTTTCATTTCCATGGAGCTCCTCTTCCGAACCAACTCGAGGCCGCCTTATTACCCAAATATCACCTCCACTCAAGCCTCGAGGCACTCAAGAAATGCACCCACCATATCGTCTTTGATCGGGGAAACTCTGGTACTTAAGGAAAAGCGTAATGGCACTTGAAATCCTCAAGTCTCCTACTAAAAAGGTTCATCTCACAAGCAGAACTGGAACCAGAACTTTTGGTCTTTACCATTTCGCAGTTTCATGCTACCAAAACCTCCAAAATACTCGCAGAAGATTCGCCGGATCTCTTATACTTCGATGGTGCCTGCAACATTCAAGCTCTTTACAAGACTTCAAAGCAGCAATTATTCTGCTTGGAAGGGAGATTCAAGAGACACATAAACAAAGACTTGAAAACTGTCTAAGAAGACGCATTACCTTTCCCTAAATGTAAAAACCTCATCCTTAAGCCACTTCTGCAGATTCATACAGAGAAAAAACACCCTGACCTGCTAGAGAGGAGAACACCACTGACAGGCAACAAACAACCAAGGAGTAGTAATTTATGCTACAACCAAGAGCAAATACGTCAACGGACGAAAGAATATATAACAGTACTTTTTCATCGATTGATAACTGATACAAAGGAGGTTACTTGATGGAAGGGTGTGAGCTTGGGACGTTCAAGGCAATGAAGCAAAGAACGACTGCAATGCGAGAGCTCAATGAACATATGTTTGACATGTGGGGATTCGTAAGAAGGTGCTTGAGTAGGCAAATGGAACTAGCACCAAGTTGAAAATAGTCGAAAATAAAGAATTGGATGCCACGAACATACAGAGAACCTTAGGAAGAGAAATGAAAAAATCACCCGGTACACGATTAGTCCCAGCATATTCTCATAAAGGCTCGGATAAGCAAAAATAAGATTATGTAAATTGGTAAATAGTACTACTACGATTTATCTAGAAATCAAGATACTTACGATTTTCTATATGCAATTGAATCTGGTTGTAAAATAATAATAACATTATATTATTTCTATAACCAAAACATTAAATGATACGGACACTCAAATGACCAAAGCACAAAAATAGCCGGTGACATAAATAACGGATGATACCACATCTAAATTCACTCTTAAAACTGAGTTCATGGTACTGGGAATATCAATGCATATCACCTTAACCATGCTTAAAAGCAAGTATGATAACTATAACAAATGAAACGACCTAAAAAATAAAATATAAAAATACGACAGTAAATAAACAAAAAAAGATTATAGTGAAGAACTCAGAAAATGAAAAAATAACTGGTACTCTCCCCACAAAAAGACTGAGCATGCGAATTGTGGACGCACCAGTAAATGACATTGGCGACAGTAGATCGATAGAAGAATAGCCACTGAAAAAATAGCAAAAAAAAACTATAACCTAGCCCACAAAAATATACATTCTAGAAAAAAATTAAACAGTTTCACCAACAAATATTCCTTTCAAGTAAAATAGAAAATTAATAAAATCTAGAAGAAGTAATAACTTTAACGCCAACAAAATCATAAGGTGGAAACTCATGAAGGAATACCGGCAGAGAGAAGACGCAGAGAGCTTGTGCGAAGAGAAGAAAAGTCGTCGCGAAAGCCGCGAGAGACAGAGAAAGAGCGAGGTTAGTGGAAGTGAAGAAGCAACGTGCAGAGGTGTCAATGCAGGTGGACGAGGATGAGCGCAAGATGAACGCGAAGAAGGGGGTGGGGGCGGGACCGAGGCTCGTCGAGATGACGTCGATGATAATCGCCGCACAGAGGTAGCTAGCAGGCAAGTTACGAGGTAGACAACCAGAAGTGATACAGAGAACATCCGAACGTTTGCAGAAGAAACAGGCTTGGTTTTGTGGTTATTATACTTTACCGAGAGAAGTCTCGCTTATTCTATTCTTCAATACTGATAATTAACACAGCGAGTTGTTGGCAACAGCGGACACGGGCGCACACTACAGAAAGGCGCGAGGAGATTGCTAGAATGATGATGCATACCGTTGAGTCGACAGAGCTGCCTGCACTCTAGGAGAGATGGGACGAGTATAGGTGAGTGCAATGAGAGACGGACGTAGAAATATTTATGTATCAAAAGCAAATGGTGCTGACAGTAACATACCAAAAGAGCCCTATCTATAAAAAAAAAAGGAACAATCAGTTTCGAGTTACCACAGAAAAAACATCGAATTGGATTGTTATTTATTTATTTAAATTGCTATAATTTTGGATTTTATTTCATTAATGAAATATCTTGGAATAGTTAAAAGTTGATGTGGAGTGTTTTAACGTTATTGATAGATGATGAGAAGTTGAGGTAGTTACTATCATAACTCTATGGACAGGTCAATATATAGTATACTGCACATTCTGGAAAAAGTGTACGTCTAAATACTCAAAATGTCTGGTAAGGTGTGGTAATATCAGATTATGACAATTCTGCGCAGTGTCATATGTTCATCAGACACATTATGGATTATGTAAGTGAACATTTAAAAATGGATTGTGTAGTTAATGAATTTCATTGAATTCAATTAATTATTTTAGTAGCACGCTCAACAAACGAGAACAAATTCATTTTTGAAGAAATCCGATAGGCAAAATCGCATGGTAAGCCATAGAATGCACAGCCCATAACGCTCACACAAATAAGCACTGGCAGGATCCCGAAGTGCTCCCAAAAGACAGTAACGTTATTCGTATAAGTTGATAGTAAATGAGGAAAATGTGATGACAGTCAACTTAATCGCTACGAACATTACTAACTAAAGTATTACTCCAAATATTATAGTAACCATATTTGCTGAGTCTAAAATTACAATTCATGTTAAATTTTTCCTATAAATCAATTATAAATTATGTAACATTATATTATTATAATAACTAATCATATTAGTACATATATGAAACATGACATCATTAAAAATATTAGCCTGCGATCTAGCTAAACTTCATCTCACTGCCAATATTACGTTAGATTAATGGTGTATTATAATTTTTCAAAAAAGCAAAGATATGTGCTAAATTCATTGTTATAAACATCTATTGCTACCTATCTCTGTAGGTAAAAGCTATAGACATAATACAATAAATGTTCATTTTGGAAACATGAAATTAATTTTTAAAGAAAATTACACGATATCGGACAACTGGAAAGAGGAATTATACAAAAAAATTAAGAAAAATACACCCAACAGGACGTGTATACCCTAAAACCAGGGACTGCACAACTTCAAATAATAAGGCTGCGCATGTGCACGATATTAAATTGCCACAACACCTATCATATACATAATATGATAAAAAATTAGGTAAAAACAAAAAGGGCGTGGAAATGGGTGTTGCCAAATAATATGGAGACCCAAAAAAGAAAAGTCAAACAAAGACGCTATTGGAGGGCCACGGCTACACACCCTTTAAATTTATATATAATCGAAGAAAGAATAGGAAAAGAATATCAGAACGCTAAATGGCGAAACATTAAAAACAATAAAGAGATAATTTTTAAAAAATAAAAAACATTACATAAGAATTTTTTATTTATAATTAAACATTATAACTAATAAAATAAAAATGAGTAGATATAATAATATGATTGAGTTATGTATGAAAAAAAAACCAAGAAAAACACATCGAAACACTTTATGATATAATTCCTACAACACAAAATATCGAAAATCATTATTACCATTTGATAAAAATAATATTGAATAGAAAACAACATATAATAAATTAAACCAATAACTCAACCTAATAGAATATAAAGAGGTGAAATGGACCTTTTATTCACACTGCAGAATCGCCTTATATTAAAACGCCACGGGCTTAATATGTATTTTTTCCCCACTGATGAATGTATTTAGTGGACCTCCTATTTCCCCATAAAACATTGTTACTAAATGGACAATAAGAACTTTTCACTCTTAAGAACCATAAATATTCACAATTATTTTTACTTCTCCGACACAATACATCATTAAATATCAAATTTGGTAACAAATCCAAATCAAGACTGACAACTAATAGCAACACAAAACAAAATCACTAATTCCCCACTTTACAAGTTATGAGAAGTACAAACCAACGCGAACATAAGAAATAAAAATACGGTTATAGTAAAATTGCAAATCGGGAAGCAATGCTGGGAAGTTCATTTACCGATTGAAAAATAAAAATAACTGTTATATGTATGAATTTAAGTAAACATATTATTAAAATAAAAAATAAAATAAAACTGTTTAAACAGTCAAAAGACCGGTTTCAATCAGCGACACCGGTGAATCTGACCGATCAGGTTCAACCGATTCATGATCCAGTTCTTTATAGGGTCCATAAAATTACATAACAAAATACTAAGATACAATTGAGGAGACAATCAAAAAGAGAATTGGACCTATCTAGAATTAATGAATCAATACGATAAACTTATTAATTCGATTTCGCTTACGTGTCACCGGGCTTCAGTTCGAACCGAAAACAAAAAACTAAAAACTGGTCACAACACTCGCCTACGAAAAACTAATACACAATTAACTAAATTGTTCAGGTGAAGTCATAACATACATACAAATACTTTACTTAATAAGGGTAAAATGTCAAATATTAATTATCGGGGGACAAACACCACTTTTAAAAATTGAATTGAGAGGGATAAAATATAGCCTCTCAAATAACAAAATAATTGAATCGGGAGAAACCAGAGTGGTATTACAGATATAATAAAAATTCAGGGGGGAAAAATGTACTTTACTCCTATGCAAAAGACATATGGTAAATATAAAAAAAATTAATATATATACGTGTGCGTGACGACAATATTTAGAATAATTAATAAACAATTATATAATAAAACCGTGATCATTGTCGTAGTATGCAAGATATTGAACTTCGAAAAAACCTCATGCATCTGAGAACTTATTATATAACAAGTATTTGCTAAACTAAGTTAACGTCCTTGGTATCTTGTCTGAACAATATTACTAGTTTATTAATTTATATGACAATATACTAAAAACTCATAAAGTAACATCCCAATAAATACAATTACAACAATTAACAATAATATAATAAATACAAATAGAATTAATGAATATGGGAGGAGGTGGGAGGATGGAAGGATGGGGAGGTGGTGGGGAGTAGGGGAGTGGTAAAATAACGTGGAAGATCGCAAATCAGGCGGACAATGTCATATTTCTGATACTTTGACATCCGTCCACATCTGAACTATGTACATTGCTTAAATAATAAAAGAATAATTTGTATCCAAAAACAACAGGCGTGATTCTTAGTTTAACTGAGTATTACACAAGTTCGAGACCAAAATCCAAAAAAAAAGCAAACAATTTATTTCCGGTAGTCTATATTTCAACACCCCAAACAATGAACTGAAATCAATTAAAAAAAAACAGAAAAAATACACAAAAACACAAATTATAGTGAAATGTACAAGCGTCAATCACTAATGACGATTTTGTATAGAAGTGAGCAAAAGAAATAGACATTGAAACAAATATAAGTTTTCATATGAAAATACACAACCTTGAACAAAAATAGAGAAGAGATTAGAGTTAAATTAGGGATTGCAATACCAAATTAGAAAATGGGGAAAGCGAAGACTAGTATAATTGACTAAATTCTAACTCAAAAACGGATGATTTTCATC
>VALG01012212.1:0-17546 GCA_009835305.1 Ipomoea purpurea
TATTTGTAAACTTAGAATTACCTATTTAAATATACAAATTCAACATCCAATTATTTATGCATGAACAATTACCGTGATATACTTTAAAGTACTTATTAAAAAAAAAAAAAAAAAAACATTAGACATTATCTCAATCGCACACCACGTAAAAGCCTAGTGTTTTAATAAAGTCTAGCTAGTAAACATAATATCCCTATATTTTATAGTTATGACTACTAATTTTAAACTCATATATATATATATATATATATATATATATATATATATATATATATATATATATATATATATATATATTAAATATTAAAGATCAATGAATATTAAATATTTCAACTGGTTAAAAAAAGTATAAATAAGTATAAATGAACAGATACTACAATATAATAGCGTCAAAAATTCGAATGAAAAGGAAAAAAGGAAAACATAACAAAAAAGGTTGTGATATATATAAAACATATAAGACATAATAAGAAATTGAAAGAGATGTGACAATGGAAGAAGAATGGGAGAGACAATTAAGATACTGATTTATTATTTCACATTTTCCATAATACACACATACAAGATGCCCACACTAACTAATAACTCTATAAGTATCACATAATCATGTGAATATTCAACTCATAAATAACTGAAAAAATGATTAAATAGACTCATAAATTTTACCACAAAAGTCAATTAAGCCCCTAAACTTAAAAAAAAAAAAACAATTAAACACTCAAACATGTCAAATTGGGTCAATCAAACCCAAAAATCGATAAATGACATGTTATTACAGGTCATTTCAATTTCGGCGACGAATTCCGGACATCGGTGACGAATTCTGATTTCTGACCACCAACGACAATTTATGGCCGTCCGGTCGTCTTCTACTGGAGAAGACGACCGGACGACCGCCTTCTCCAAGCAGGCGGCCGACTGCTGACTTCTCCAGTGGAGAAGACGATCAAACTATCTGGTTGTCTTCTCCACTGGAGAATGCGATCGTCCGTTCGTCTTCTCCAGTGGAAGACGATCGAAAATTTATCGCCGATAGCCGGAATCTGTCGCCGGAATTACAATAACCTGTAATAACATGTCATTTATCGATTTTTGAGCTCAATTAACATGTTTGAATGCTTAAATAACTCCACACTTATATCAACTAATAGTGTACCCATATGATAAAGAGGAAATGGAGAACTCTCCAATATAGATACCTCACAACATCGAATTCAAATAGAACAATCAACCAAATGATTATAATGTATTTACCAATTCATTTTCAAGAATCAATAATAAAAAAAAAAAAAAAGGTATTAAAAAAAAAATCAATAAATAATTTATAGGAAGAAAAAAAACTTGAAATATTGTCCAAATTGGACTAAATTTGGTTATCCGATATTATGAGGCCGGTACAGGTACAGTTACCGGAATGGACACGTTGCTTCTTCTCTGCTAGTGGTAGAAGAAAACTAGGGAGTTAAACAATTACTCTAATAATCAACAAAACAAAACCCCTAAAAGGAAATGGAAATCTCATAAAATTGGAAACCAAAATAATTTGCAGATTTCTAGGGTTTTTTTCCCCACCGTCAGTGTCTGTCTCATTCCACATCTCAGTTTCAGGCGTCGGTTTCAAAGGTTCGTCTCTCTCTTTTCCCTTTCTTGTGATATTTTATTCTTCTTGTTTTGGCGAGGAAGGTCAAAACTTTATCTTGGGGGATGATTATATGTGAGGAAATACGCGAGACGCCTGCGTTTGCTTTGCAATTTTATCCCAAGGTGAGTGTGATTCTGAAATCTTTGGTGACTTAATATATTGCGTTTGGTTTTGTTTTGTTTTTAGGGATTTCGTAGATATCGTTTTGTTAATTGTTGATTGATGAGGAAGAAGAGGAAAGGCAGTGAGATTTTGTGCCTGAAGCAAAATGAGATTTTGAGTTCAACCAATGGTTCCGAAACGTCATCATTATCGAATTTCAAGTCTCATTATTCGTTGGAAGATTATTCTAGGTTAAAGAAGAGGTGCAAGGAAGATTATGATTATGGTGCGTGCTGTGAGGTTGTTGGGTCATGTAAAAGTAAGACTAGACTGGCTGGCATTGCTGCCACTGCTCCACCCTGTGGGACTTCGTCCTCAGTGTCCTCTGGACGAGGGCTTAAGAGGAAGATAGGATGCATTGACGTGGCTACACAAATGGGTCAGAAGAATAAGATTGATGATGACTATGTATTAGGGGAAACTATTGGGAAAGGGAAATTTGGATCTGTATTGCTCTGCAGAAGCAAGGTCACTGGAGTTCAATTTGCATGTAAAACACTGCTGAAAGGGAAGAGACAGTTCACCGGAAGTGGAGATCATGCAACACTTATCAGGGCATCAGGGTGTGGTAATGCTGGAGGCAGTGTATGAAGAAGAGGAGAGGTTCCATTTGGTGATGGAGCTGTGTCCGGGTGGGAGGTTGATTGATCAGATGGCAAATCAGGGGTCATATTCTGAGCACCGGGCTGCTAATATATTTAAGGACTTGATGATGGTTGTCAAGTATTGCCATGATATGGGAGTTGTACACCGGATATTAAGCCTGAAAATATTCTTCTTACTGCCTCAGGGAAGATAAAGCTTGCAGATTTTGGCTTGGCTATGAGGATTGCCAATGGTAGTCACAGCCCCACTAAAGATTTTCTTCTTATTCTTTTATGCTTAGACTATTAAACTTGTTTTCAATCATCAACTGCTCTACTTGTCTCATTAGCATGTGAAGCTGCAGTTTGCCTCTATCCATGGCTCAGGATGATACAATTTATTTTACCTACTTCGTTATGATGCTGGGATCATAGGAGTTTTAGATACTGGTATAGTGGTATTGTGAATTCTATTTTTGTTGTCATGTTCTTTCTGTCTCTGGGGGTTAGTGGGCTTGACTGGGTTCACAATATACAGTTTGTTTCATCTTTTGTTTTGTTTTTCTTTATTTTCTTTGAGGAGATGTATAACTGTTAACACACACCCTACTGGTCGGTAGACACCTTGCCTGAGCAGCCAACTTATTTTTTTTAACATGCTCAATTATGCGAAGTCTTTTTTCACATTTCTTAGCAGAACTGTGTCTTTGCAGTAGGTGGGCTGGTAATGGCTGGACATCATTATGGTATGCAAAATTTACTATGGGTAGTAATCTAATATACTATTATGAGATATGTGCCAGAACATATTGAACCAACATATAATAGCTTCTGTTTCAAGTTGCTTTCCTTCACAATTGGACAACTTGGTTTTCTTTTTGAGTGACTAATTACCAAATAATTTTTTTTAAGGTAAAGACAATTTTTTGCTAGATTGATAATGGTAGATATACACTCATATTTTTAATGTCTCTTTCCAATCTATTAGTTTAACTAACAATTGGATGAAACCTAACTTTTGTGCTATATCTGTTATCTTAAGGTTATTTATGCTTTAATATGTAATTGTTTAGATATCATAGGAATATAGTGAATTTAGGACAAACTTTGTCCTTTATTGGTAATTAGCCTTTTCTAATCATCAGTTGGATTATAATAATTGCTTGAGTTTATCTTGATCAAGTTATCATTTATCCTAGAGTTTTTTTACTTGGCATCTCTAAGTCATACCATTGGCCCATGGTTTTCTAGATTTGTATATCATTGTGCATACTTGGAGCATGCTTCATTTTTCTTCATAATATACTTTCTGTATCTTCTTCAACTTGTATTGTGTGTGTCAACAATTTGTCTGCAAATTTGAAGGGAAAAGTTATGCTTGCATTATCTCACACCTGAAGATATCAAATACACAGGGTCTCACCAATTGGGCTTGGAAATTGCGATACTTTTCTTGCTTATTATCTTTTTTGTTTCAGTAATATGTTTGGTTTGGGGACTGGTTTTGCAAGTGTGCTCTCTTAGACTCTTGGTGCCATAAATGTGATGGGGGTTTTATTTTTATTTTTATTTTTATTTCATCAAATCTTTCTTGCACCCATTTCCTCAATCATTTGCACTAAATCAATTCAATTGTATTATCATCTTCATCTTCATAGTCAAAATAGCTGGCAATGATGTTCCTGTTAG
The DNA here is from genome assembly GCA_009835305.1 of Ipomoea purpurea. Classification (NCBI taxonomy): domain Eukaryota; kingdom Viridiplantae; phylum Streptophyta; class Magnoliopsida; order Solanales; family Convolvulaceae; genus Ipomoea; species Ipomoea purpurea. Next base: position 4,078 of record VALG01012212.1, read on the forward strand.
GAAATAAGTTTGGATTTTTATAATAAATATGGGCCAACGTATCTGTGTGTTAATTTTCTTTCTCTTCCTCCCTCCACTTATTGCTACTCTCATATCTTTGCTTATGATTTTTATTGTTTTAACTTTAATAGGTCAGAGATTAACTGGTGTGGCTGGAAGCCCTGCTTACGTGGCCCCAGAAGTCCTTTTGGGGATTACTCTGAGAAAGTGGATGTCTGGAGTGCTGGTGTTCTTTTACATGCTCTCCTGATTGGAGTTCTTCCATTTCAGGGTGATTCATTAGAAACTGTTTTTGAGGCAATTAAGAATACAAAGCTTGATTTCCATACAGAAAAATGGCAATCTGTTTCTAAACCTGCACGTGACCTCCTCGAGCGTGTTCTCACAAGGGATGCTACTGCTAGAATTTTGCAGATGAAGTATTAAGTATGCTTTTACTTTTTGAGATTTGGTTATTTCACATTGGATCACTAATTTCAGTTTCCCAGAAACTTGTTTTACATTTTCCTTTTTACAAGATGACCTCTCTTTCACTAGGCATAACTAAGTTGATATATCTCACTCAGGTCATCCATGGATTCTTTTCTATACTGAGCGCACATTGAGGACATTATCCACTAGGCAAAGCCAAAGCATCAGGCTGGTGCACCATCCCAGATAATGGCGGCTGCTTCTACTACACCACAATCTGATCGAAATAAGAGAGGGAGCAGCTCCATGGTGAAGGGTAGAGCTCCTCCTGCCTCGTGTTGTGAGAGCTTGAATGGAGAATCCGAAGAGTCAGATGAGTCTGGTTTGGTTGATGCACTCACGGTGGCAATATCACATTGCAGGATATCTGAACCAAAAAGGAGCAGATTATGTGTTCCCACCAGTCCAATTAGAGAAGAATGTTCATCTAACATGACGGCCAGCAACCTCTGCAAAGCGTTTTGAGTCTGATTCATGTACAGATGATGACCTGACCTGACCTCGACCTCCTACTGTGATGATCCCTGCTTTTTATTAGTTGCGGATTGAAGCATATAACTCCCCTGCAATTTTCAACTACCATAAGAAACTGGCCTGCTAGATGTGACCCACAGTTACTACCGAGCTCCCTAACCGCAAGATGGGGCGATATTGATTCCAATAGACATGCTAACATGGCCACCTACAAAACTTCTGTACATATTTGTAAATAGTTTATAGTAGTAGCTGATGCGAATTTATGATTTCATTTCATTGACAAATAATGTAATCTCGATCTGATAGTAACTAGCCTATGAGAAGTTGGTGCTTATCCTTGCCCCTTTTTTCAGCATGCATTTTTATTTTTTGTGACGAGAGAGACCCTCAACTATTATAAAATCTGACCAGATAGTGTTCAAATTAATAAAGGAAAGGATCAGGAGATCTCAGTTTCTATTCTCTAAGAACATGTGCGTCTGCTTATATAATAAGAAACCTCCTTTTCCATTCTCTAAAGATATGTTTATCTGAAGGCCGGGAAAGGTGGATCTTTTCTGTATTTGAAAATTTCTATAATGCTGAGAGTCTTTGTTGACTTGGTTTCTTCAAAATTAAAGTCAGATCAGAGCATTTGAATGGTGATGGCAACACAGCGCAGTTTGAATCTGGGAATTCAAAGCCCCATTAGATTCCTTTTCACTTCATTTCTGCTTCTCCTTCTCCTCTTTTACATCCACTCTTCCATTTTTGATCTTTCTTTTCTCCAGCTTCCCATCCATGGATGTTTCCTCGTCGTCCAGACAGCGTCGAGTCACTGAGAACCAAGCTCAAACAGTCTGTTACTTTCGTGCCATTGAAGGACCTTAGGTTCGCTCAAACCGCCATGACTGGCAATACATGGTTTTATGAGCTCCTTGAACGACACACACGAGAAAGACGAAGCAGAACACTTGCATTTCCCTTCAGATGCGTCCCAGGGCCGCCTTCTTTGCATTAAAGGCCGCAACATTCAAGACGGCACACAAAACTCCTACGCCTTAGCATGGCGGAGCAGTCTTCCCTTCTCCGCCACGCTCCTGGAAGGCCTAACCTTCATATCCGACTCTTACTACGACCATGAAAATCTGTGGCATGGGTTGTGCGCCGTGGTGCCTTTCGTGCGGTGGTCGATGCAGAACGGGTGCGTGAAGCCACGGAGATGGGTGCTTTTCCACTGGGGAGAGCTGAGGTACAAGATGGGGCCGTGGGTTCGACAGCTGATGGAGACAGATTTCGGAGAAGTCGAGATTGAGAGGTTTAAGGAAGGAGACGATGATAATGATAATGGGCCGTACTGTTTCGAGAGGGCGGTGGTGATGAGGCATGACATGGGGGAAATGGGGATAGAGAGCAAGCTCAAGGCTTTCGACTTGTTGCGGTGCAAGGCTAGGAATTACTGCGGCTTCACGCCGGAAGGTAGGAGGGAAGTGAACGCCAGAGGCTTTCCGATCATACGGTTAACTCTGCTCATGAGAAGAGGCTCCCGGTCATTCAAGAACGCCGCCGCGGTTACCGATATATTTGCAGAGGAATGCGGCAAGGTCGATGGATGTGTCTTGAACGTTGCCCAATCTGAAGATCTCTCATTCTGTGATCAGGTAAAAGGCAGAGTTTGTAATTCCTGGTCCCGTCGATCGTCACCCAAAAAGCTTAAACTTTTGATTATATTTTCAGGTGAGAGTGATGATGAACACAGACATTGTTGCATCTCCACACGGGCGCAGCTAACGAACATGTTCTTCATGGAGCGTGGCAGCAGCGTAATGGAGTTCTTCCCAAAAGGTGGCGGGAGCTCGGCGGCGTAGGTAAATTTGCGCATCACTGGATGGCAGCTCAGTCCGGCATGAACCACCAGGGAGCCTGGTGGGATCCAAACGGACCTGACTGCCCTACCCCCGAAGATACCTCCCAATGCTTTTCGTTTTACAAGAACGGAAAGGTGGGTCACAACCAAACCTATTTTGCAGACTGGACAAGCAAAGTGCTCAATCAAGTGAAGTTGATGAAGATGGAGAAAGCTTCCAAAACTACACTGCATGATTCAAATGCCTGTGCTTGTTAATTAGTTTGTTCATCATATATCATATATATAATATAAAATATAAACGTATAGTATAATCTTGGTTATAGGTCTCAGATCAGTTTATAATATGAACAAAATGTTATACTTCAGTTGGGATCGATGGAGATAAAAAAGGGAAAATAATATACTAATATATTAATTTTGTTATAGAGGTGAAACTTTGAAATAATGATCAGGGATCAAATATTACCAGCTATAGTGTGCGCACTGACCACCTGCGCACCTGTCTAGCCTTTGCGGTTTATGTTCAGTTAGTCTTCATACCAAGCGACAGTGAGCACCTGTCTAGCCTTTGTGGTTTATGTTCAGTTAGTCTTCATACCAATAGTAATCGTGAATTAATTATAAGTTTTTATATACAACAGATTAAAACAGACAAATTTAAAGTCAGAAAAATCGTAATTTAGCTAATAGCTACCCCAACCCAATCCTCAGGCAAAATGAACCTAACATGAATCGGGGCATGCAAAAACGTGCAATTTGGGCTTCAACAAAAGGAACATATGTTGCTAGTCACTTTGTACAGAAGTTTGCTTATATGTGACTTAATTAATTTCGCTATAAAAAAGATAAAGAGTGTATTTAGTTCGCACATGAGAATCAGAATTAGAGAATCAAATATTTGTAATGTTAATAAATTTTGGTGAAGTATTTCGCATGTTTGGTAAATTGGTAATAGGGTGAAATTGAATGATTACGATGCTTGGTTATGTATAATCTACTAGTTCTTTTACACGCAATAAAATAATACCCAATAATTATTTTAAATAAGCATTTCAAAGTATATCAATGCAATATTGTATAAGAGATATTCATGGATAGATTAAATATACCCTCAGTTTGGGAAATAACGCTTTTACCTTTCAAGTTAACATCCACCGGAACCAGGATTTGACAGAAGGATCACAATTGAAAAGATTTTAATAGTCAAGTGGCTAAATTGTCCAAATTAAAAATCGAGAATCAATTATGAAAAATCATAACCATTGCTGGAATTAACTCTTATTAAAAAAAATAATAATAATGATCTTATTGGTGCGTGCATGGGCGGCGTGGTAATATACAATATCATAAACACGTGGAATGACGGAAGAAACGATGAGGAAAGTCAAATTCCAATTATATCTCTGTCGAGAATCCAGCTGATCGCTGAACGAGCCGCCATGTGAGCCGACCGAAAGCCGTTCAAAACATGAGCAACGCCTACGCATTCAAAAACTTCCACTTTTCTTGCTCCGATAACCCTGGAAATTTGTCTGTGCCTGCGATCATACTTAAAGAAGTAAACAGTCAAGCTTGGGCAAGCATGGGCAGTCTGAATCAGAGGAAACCAAGATTTCTGTGCCTTCATGGCTTCAGAACCAGCGGCGAGATTCTCAAGAAGCAGGTCGTCGGGAAATGGCATTCATCAGTGGTGGAAAAATTGGATCTTGTCTTCGTAGATGCGCCTTTTCCTTGCCAGGGCAAATCTGATGTGGAGGGCATCTTTGATCCTCCTTATTATGAATGGTTCCAGTTCAACAAGGTCCTTTTTTCTCTCCATCTTTTAACCCATCATGTTTTCCATTCCCTATGCCAATTTCTCTTTTTTGAAATCCAGGAATTCACAGAGTACCAGAATTTTGACAAGTGCCTTGCTTACATTGAAGATTGCATCATAAAATATGGACCTTTTGATGGTCTTCTTGGTTTCTCCCAGGTAATTCTCCCTACTTCTTTCTTCTTTTTCACCACCCCTTTTTCTTGTGTTAATTCTTGTTGAATTTGAATTCAGGGTGCAATGTTGTCAGCAGCATTGCCTGGGTTACAAGATAAGGTATACATATAATGAGCTTGTCCTTTCATTTCATTCTATTATTCTTTGAATTTCATTACTGTAGCAATCTTGAATAAAATGGGATGATCTTCTTTGGTAGGGAGTGGGCCTTGCAAATGTGCCCAAGATTAGATATCTTATAATAATTGGAGGAGCAAAGCTAAAGAACCAAGATATTGCAGAAAAGGCATACTCATTGCCTATTAAATGCCCCTCTGTTCATTTCTTAGGTGACTCTTTTAATCTCTTCCCTCCTTAATTTCCATGCAATATTTATATAGATGACTTGAAGTTGAGAAATGTTTCGAATTCAAGTTTGTTTATAATGGGAATTGCTATGTATTTTTGTCAGTTCTCTAATGTTACTTTGCATAAAACTAAAATAGAGGATAGTTTTCTAGAGTTTAGTCTATTGTAAAGTCATTCTGCTAATCCTATAATGAAACATATCAACTGATGATACGATTTTATGACATTTCGAGCTTCATTCATGTGAGGCAAAAAGAAGTAGCTATATAGTCTATACTCACCATGGGAGAGACATAAAGGTTTTTGTTTTAGTGAGTAGATAATCACTGTTGAACTCGTGGTCTTTCTCGGTGGGAGCACTGTTATTTTAGATGAGGCACTAGCTGAGAGGTCCTGTTTTTTTTTTTTGTAAATTTCACGAGCTAACTTTTGTCAACATATGAAGTGATTGAACTTTTCTATGTCAATGAACAATATGTTTACAATGTGATAACTGGAAATGGTTGGCAGCCTTTATATGAATTTGTGTAGTTATAATTATGAATTTGTGTAGTTCAGTTCACAGCCTTTACATATTAGTCACTGTAATGTTGCAGGAAAGGAGGACTTCCTTAAGGAATATGGAAGTGAACTCCTGGAATCATTTGTGGATCCCGTAGTTATTCATCACCCTAAAGGTCACACGATACCACGATTTGGTAAGGATCTTAAATCAGTATGGAGTAACATTGTATGGAATCATGTTTTTCACACTCTCTCTTTTATTCTGTGGTAGACGAGGAAGGTTTACAGAAGATGCTTTCATTCGTAGAAAGGATTCAAGGGGATATCGGTATGACAGAAGAAAAGCAAACAGAAATTGCAAAGAAAGATTCTTAGTTGCTCAATGCTGAAAATCTTGCAATAATTTTGTGGATGGTTTCTCTCTGGGGGCAGGTTTTTACTGGATTGTTATTGTCATTGACTTTCTATAAACAGTCTTACAGAGTTATTGGAAGAATCTCTATAGCTTTATTATGTTCAATCAAAATTTTTCCAGTATATTTGCCTAAGAGCTTCACATGAAATAGTTAGATTTTATGTTTTGGTGGAACACAAACTATTGTGAATTAGATCAAACTGGGCTGGGCTTTGTAACCTGAAATGTTAAGCTTGAAGCTTCCCTCAAAGTAAAGAACTCTTAGGAGAAAAAAGGTTGAGTTTTGTTGGAGCCAAATTCAAGAAAATGAACCTAATTGCTCTCACTAGAACTCCATTTCTTTCCCAGAACTGGACCATTGTAACCTATCTTTGATTCATTATAACTCTAGCTTTATCTCTTCACTGTTCTATATACAACATGCCAAAATCCATACATTTTTGTGATTGGCAATATTTTGTGTGGTTCAGCCTTGACTAACTCCATGCCATTATGAACAGACATTTTATTTTTTGCTCCAAGGGGTTTTCAGGCCATGGCCCATGGTTGCATTTCCACGCAAAGAGCTAAAACTGTACATTACAGTGCAAATTTGCATAAAGTTGTCATGCTGGACTTTTACTGCCTCATTATTGACTGTGATTCAGAAATTCCAGATGCATTGCTAGAAAAGGCCATATACGAATGAACCAAAGTAGACACCTTCATCTCGAGACATTTCCACCTCGCAATAAGAAAATTCATCTCAAGCAAAAGATGCACTTATCTTGACTCACACACCACCATTTGGGGAGGGAACAGAATAACAGTGAGCTCACACTCTGGCCTGCTTTTGAAGAGATTAGATGGGGCTTGTTCAATATGATTGAATGGTTTTGGCTTTCATCAGAATCCGACATACAATGCTGCTATGGCTTGCACCCAGAATTGGAGTCCAGTGGGATAGACTGAAAGTTCCATTAATCTTATCTTGTCATTTGTATTCCTTTCAATAATAAATCTCTCCTCCTCCAGGACAACCTTACGTCTCTGACGACTTGGTAATCAGTTATACAGTTTGACTTCCCAGCAGGAGCACGACTATTAAGCCTACATGGTTGTGAGCCGGATCAGGTGTGGGCAACCTGACTTCTGGTTGCGTTGGGTCAGCATGAACAACCTAAACTGTTTACTGATCCTTTTCCGCTAAGGGTCAACAAGACGGGACACCCGACTCGAATAGTGTTGCTCAAAATCTCTCTGCCTAGTTTGATTTAGTAATTTCATTTATGAATGGTGCATGGTTTCTTTGCAAATTGCTTTCTGCACTATCCTTTCCAATGTTACTAAGTTTTGTTCTTCCTACTTTTTGGCACCTAAAGTGAAAAAAGAATCCAAACCTGCTTTAATTTTGCCATGAAATTTGTTTAAGCCTGTCTTAAATATATACTATGATTGGGCCTTTCATTCTGATACTCCTTAATTTAATGAAGAGGCAGCCATTATGATCAAAGGAAAGATGAAGGTTGTGCTTTACATCTTTTCAACTCAGCTAGGTAGGTGATGCTGTCATGCCTAGCCTAAAAAACTTGGAGCCTTCTTTAATGGATTCCTTTTAGTTACTGTTATTATTACATATTATCATTTTTTATTATTATATCTATATTCTTCAAATTTCTTTTTGGTTTAAAATAAATTGTTTATTTATTGCACTTGTTTGAAAATAATCTTGGGGTTGATCCTTGCCCAACTTGGGGTCCACCATTGAATAAAACATCAAGAATTTCTTTCCCAAAGCTCTTTTGACCAGCCTGAAAAGGGTGAAGCTTAACCTCCCAGACCTCCCTTTGGCCAGCTGCCATATCTCTTTTTCTTTTTTTCTTTTTATTTTTTTTGGTGAACTGGCATTCTTGAGGATTAATGCACACCACATCAACTAACACGTTTTCAGTTCCCTGTGGATAAATACTTCAAGATTCCCTGCGGTATCACAATTTTCTTCGGATATATAATAATACAGTACGTAGCGTAACTAATATATATCACTAACCAAGTATAATATCATAACTACTATACGCTAAGTCACTACTACCATATACTAATACGCTATAGCTAACTACCCTAGCTACACCATCACTCGTATAGCCATATAAAAAAAAAAAAGAAAATCACTATGACACGAGAGCCATCTTGATTTCAGATGCAGAAACGTTCGTAGATCGTTTGCGAATATACCTCTGGGATACACAACACAGCATAACCTTGTGAACACTCATACAATACACAAAGAGTAAACTAGATCAACATATACATTTATAACGTGAAAACCGAACCTTTCAAACTAGAAATCAATAAGAGTTCCCATGAAAAGTTAACTTGGAACTAGTAGAAATCTTTTTTGAAAGGCTCTATCTGCTCTTATCAATGAAATTTTGGAGATGTGGTTTGTGTTTATCAGGTTAATTAGAAGTGGGATGCTATTTGATCTTATGTTTTTTTTTTTTTTTTTTTAAATAATAATTTCCTTTTCAAATTTGAATGAAATCAATGAAGGACATTAAACTTGAGTCTCAACATCATTATATTGTACCAATGGTCATAATAGTGTTAAGGACAGGGATAACGACCCATCAATATTAGTTACCACCACCAAAGATGAAATTGCTAGACCCTACACAAAAAAAATAAAAATTATAATACAAGAAATTTAAAGGCTAATTATATGATAACTCGTGTTTATTTGGTTTTTTGTCGTTATTACTTTTTTTTTTGGTTCTTGGTTCTAATCAGATGCTTAGTTTGATGTATGAGGAAAGTATAGTTGGACCGTCCAAAAATATTGATTGGACCTAAAAATGTGTAAGGAGTTAGCTAGGCAGTCATTAGTCATGATATATCAAAGATTATGGTGTGACATGCCATTGCTTTGTGTGAACTTGTTTGACCTTACACACCCTATGGATAGATACCAAAGAATAGTAGTTTGATTGAATTGTTTCAAATTTGTCATCATCAACCAAGTCTATATGCCTAATTCTCAACAATATGGGGCTCCAAGTCCTTTCAATCCCTCCTTTTTTTAATAGAAAAAAAAATAAAAAATTTAGAACATCTTCATCAGCTTGAAATTTTCACGGTTTTTGAAGTGTCACTAAGAAGAAAAGGATGGCAAGAAAAAAGGGAGAAAAAAAAACTGACAACATTTTTTTTTTGAAAAGTTAATAAAAATGCACCCAGTAGGCGCGTGCTATGCCTACTAGGTGCTCCACACGCAGAATTTCACATTAATTTTCATTTTCTCTCACATGGCGAGCCCCACAAAAAACATAACTTGCATGAAAAAAAATTCATCTTCCCATTTGTTAAAAACCTTCTTTAATTTTCTTTTTCCTATGCAAAAACCCCATAAAAAACATTAATGTAGATGCTTTTAGGGATTGGCCCACTCTTCACATATCGTATCTTCAAGATTGATGATACAATAGAGTCCTTTCAAGCTCTCATTTGCAAAATTGGCCACAATAATAATAAATAATTTTAATTATATATGCATTTATTAAAAAAACATTTGGAATACATCAAAGGCATCAAACATGTTTTCTTGAGGATTTGATGCTTGCATTTATGAGATAACTAATGTTTATCACCTAAATATACTTGCCATCAATCCCCACTGGTCTTTCTTTGTCATGGTGATGGTTTGGTAAAAGCATCCATATTCCCATTCAACTCAACAAAAATTAGGCTCCTTAATCATGTGATAGTTTGGTAATGTAGACAAATATTTCTTAAACCTCTTACACATTCACATGTCATGTCAACCACACAACAACACAACACAACTGTTACTTGTCTAGCCATCTTTTCTTGTTTCCATTTTAAACCTCATTTTCTCCCAAAAAAAAAAAAAAGGAGAGTAAAATCACCAACCTACCCCCACCATAAATCGAATAATTTTTACAGACTTAACCCCAATGAGTAGCTCAAGTGACACTTTGCGGGAAGAATTTTGGGATAACCTGGATTCAATTCCCCATAAAGTAACAATCTCTTTGGGGCCAGTTTCTGTGCCTCTTAGAGGCTTGGTGTGATCATCACAATGTTTCAAGTTTGACTACCCGTTTGAGCTATCCATTCTAACTGGTTTACCATTTTGTGGTCTTTTGTCGCCCTAAGTTGACAAAGCAGGTTTCATTCAGACGCATTTATCAATACATTATACATGATTGTATCTAGTACTATTAACATTGATATCGGTGGATATGGTAGAAAAATCTTATAATATCTTAATGTGATGGATCAGATCTGAAGTGTTAAAATATACATGAGATCGGATGGACAGCCAGCCGAACTCGGAAGTACAAACTGCAGTGTATGGCAATAATTTTGTATAGCAACTTGTTGAATTTTAAGATTTTTTTTTTATTTTTATTGAAACTATATATATATTATACAATTATGTATTTTGTACGTCCGACCGAATCTCTATATGTATCTCTTTGGGTCACAAATCGAATTTCTTCTTAAATTTATTTACTTCGATCTCCTGACCAATTTCACTGTCAATTATTCTTCCTTCCTTCACCCAATAATTGCTTCTTCGTCCCTGAAATTCTAAAAATTCATAAACTCCCCAATGATTTTGTATGTATTCCACTTTCTTCCCCTTTCTGATTGGTGATTTGAGATACATGCTTTTTGACCGACAACATATGATAATTATAGTGCGGTTAGTTGAGTTGTCATGTATTTAAAATTTAAATATAGAATTTAATTTGTTAGTGGATTGGAGGGAAAACAATAAGAAAATAGAAATAAGAAAGAAGTGGAGGGGCACGGAGAGAGGGAGAGAACAGTGGGTTAGTGGTTGACCTCGTGCTTAGTTGAGGGATATGAATGTGATTAACAGACAAAAGCATGTTTAGGAGGAGGAAAAAGTGTTAATACTCTTTTTCTGGGATTCACCCGGACTTTTTTCCATTACAGAGAAAGTATTAGATGGTTCCTTTAATTTGTTTGTTACTTGTTGGTGTTATGTAGTAGCTTAGCTTCTGAGTTCTGATTCCCACTCCCACGTACTAAATTATAATTATTAGATTTCGTGTTAATTAAATTAATCATGAATTTAATAATGCGGTTTTTTAGTAGCATTAATGTGTTCCACCTCCCATGCCGTACACGTGGCCACCCAAAGTAAATGATCAGTTTGGTGGGCCACATTATGAGTTGGGTAATCAGCTCAAAGGAAAGTAGCTCAACTTTTTTTTTTTAATTATATATATTATATATCTCAAGAATCTAACCAAGAGCTGCTAAAAATGAGGTAAATCGCGAGTCGTTTTGTCAGTCCCTCACCTCTGGTCTGTATACTATGGTACAATGAAATCTCTCAATGACTCCTAAATTTCAGTGAGATACAAACATTACCTCAACGAAGAAAGTGGCTACCAAATGGAGTCGGGTTACGTGGTGCATCTTGATTGTTGGAGAGGTGGGGGGGGAGGGGGGACTTGACCCTTTTAGCCTCCATTGAGAAATAATTTGGAGTCAGAGCAAAAGAAAAAAACACTTGCAGTGTAGCCAATTGGAGGTATGTAGTTGTCTACACTCCTAAAATTAGGTCAAATATGGCCATCAGAGGATGCCTTTTTAACACAGGGGAGGATGGTCTTGCCAAGGATTGAAAGATGCTTGACCTTCTTGTCCTTTTTGGTTATGTCATTTTCATTTCATTTTTTTTCTTTAAAATTGTTTATCTCTCAAGTCTCACATTCCCCTAAATGGCAGGGATTATGTCTAAAGTGGGCAGATTCCTTGTGCGCACCAGCATTTGGCCCTGCCTACTAACTCATTGAGTCACTGCGTGATTTACATCCTCTCACATGCTTTGTCGGGTCGAAGTATGGCGAGAACGCCTTAGCCGGTTGGAGAATCAGCCTTTTGGGGTAAGGGATGCATGCGGTCAAGAAGACAACAAGCACCAAACCATTTGCGAGAGGGGTTGACAATCGGGGCCAACTCCCCTCCCGCGGTGCTTCATATCCACCCGTGCACGAAATACAAGAGAATCAATCTCGAGACATTTCAGGGTCGAGCCAGACGGGTAGGATGACATTAGGGCGCAGGAAAGGCGCAGTAGGAAAAACAAATCGGGATCGGCCCACTGACTAGCATACAATACATTCTACAAATGGTTCAGACAGAGAAAGCAAAGGCAAGCTGCTATCCCAATACCCCTGTTCAACATCATACTCCGGATCCCACCTTTGCAATTTACCCATTCTGGCCACAAACAAGACAAATTGCAGCATATCCCTTCCACATTATCACACAACAAAGAGATTACGAGAAGGGAGGGGGTTGGCCCTGCTTTACTACAGCGCAACCACCAATAACCAAGGGGGTGTGACCGACAATCATCCAAACATGAACGGGGCGTCCACCCCACACCCACCCATATGGAAAAGGATGCCTACACTCAAAAGAGATCCAACACAGCCAACATCATGCACATAATAGAGCAACCTCAGAACTTATCCAAACACCTGCCAAAGAGAAGCTCTGCTCCAGATCGAATCACATGATCATTGGCCCTTTCAGGGACGTGTTTAATACTTACATGCATTTCCAAAGACAAACGCTAAGAGAAACAGAAACAAAAGGAAACATGCAAGAGTGCCACTAGATCGAGCTTCAAAGGAAGGAGGCAGAGGACTCACCAATCTACCAATGCAACATTCCGTCTAAATGCGTGGACCCGCACACACCCACACCCTCGGAGAAGGGCTACAGTCGTGAGAGGGGGTCCTGCATATTGTAACCTTGCTTTAATGGCAGCGAACCTCAGCTATCGAACCCGCGATCGTCCACATTCGCCCGGGGAAGCGAAGGGGGGAGAGGAGGCTCACACGCGGGCTCTATAGCATATGCATCATCTGCGTTTCATACACATATATTTTAGCATTGCATTTTTATTCATCCATTCCTTGAATCTCTAACCATATAACCCCCGGTAATAAATTACAACCAGTCAGGTTGTAAGAAACAACCCCATCTCAAGGAAGGAAATAAAACAGTGTTTACCAAAGAGAGAGAGGTGCATAGAATAGATCGACACTGACTGATATGATGTTTCCTGGGAAAAAGCTACCGCCCTGCTCACCAGCTCTCAAGTCTAAAGTCTAAACACAGCGAAGAAAAATAACTACGAATGCCTCAAATTCTTTCTACTCAAAAAGGGAATAACTTACAGCTGGATGAATGGCTCCGCGAATCTTCATGCTTCTGAATCGTCAATTCTCTAGCTTCACCCTCTTAGCAAAACCTCCAATAGGAGGAGGCGACAGAATCAACCACACAAGTCTGTTCTATTTAGGTCACTGGACCCTCACTGCTGTTTTACCACCCCCCCCATCCACCACCCCAATCCCATC
>VALG01012214.1:0-18982 GCA_009835305.1 Ipomoea purpurea
AAACCAATAATCAAATGATTCATATAAGTAACAACCATTAATAATTAACAATAAGTTTAATATGTATATAATAAAAATGTAAAAATTTAAAGAGCTAATTTTTATTTCATTATGTTGATAGAATATAAGCGTAGGAGCATTGTTTGTCATTTATAGATGGTATTCATGGATGGAAAGAGGTCTGGTTAATTAAATGGCCCAGATTTATGTGAAGACACAAAGGGATTTAAATTTGAACCTTGTATGAATCATCTTTTCTGTCACCTTTGGGATAAGTTGTGTACATACAGACGGATACTGTCGGAGGCGATTTGGTATGACACATATCTCCCCTGCACCATAAAAGTAATACATCAAAACTAGTCATCTAGAGATAGCATTCTATTACCAATTTTCGGAAGGCGTTATGGCCCCAGAAAGGATTATAGGGTCACGAAGGGTCCTCACTCTTTAGATCATACGACTAATGGTATACAGACCGATCATCCATCTGAATAATGCTATCCGGCTATTTGGGGAGGGCGTCAAGAGCTTCCTAGACTCTGTTCACACAGTTTCGTTCACAGCCTGTGCATTTGGAGGACTTACAAATCCGTATCAAGGTAGACATTGAACCTTCGCGTTTGGTAAATATAGTTACTTTTAATTATAAGTCAATTTTGGACTTAATTTAATAATTATTACATACCTAATCAACTAAACCAATTATCATCAAAATACATATTATGTTATGACCAGTGGCGAAGCCCACAATGGGCAGCTGCCCCTACTACCCCCATCCCCTCATCCCCATTTATATATATTTGGTATGTTTAGGTCGCATTATATCTATATAATATATATATATATATATATATATAAAGTTAACTTATGAATACTAAATTTATATAAATTAATCAAAGATGATTAGTTTAGATGGTAAGATTTTTTTTTTTTTTTTTTTTTTTTCAAAATGTTAGGGGTTTAAATTCCTTATGGCATGAATTTTTTGATGTAGTAGGTGGTGGAAGAAGTCGTATATTGCAGAAAGTTAACATTTGCGAGGGATAGAGTGGTGGAGAACTTTTTGTGGACAGTAGGATTGACCCCCAATCCTAAGTATGTAGACTGCAGAATAATGGAGGGCAAAGCTCTAACAGTTTCATTTTGCGGCAGTTGATGATATGTAGATATTATGGTAGTTTGGATGAATTGCAGCTCTTCACTGATACCATTCAAAGGTAACTATATATTATATATAATGAATCCTCGTTTTCAAATATGAAAAAAATACCTTTAATTTTTACATTTTTTTTTTATATAATATGGTTGTTTCTTATATGACATCATTTGATTATTGTTTGCAGATGGGATGATGTAAAAAAAGATGAACATCTCCGGACTAACATGAGGTTTTGCTATTTGGCCAGCTCAAAACTTCGTCAATGATATAGCATACACGATATTCTTAAGAACCATGGTTCTTATCGTACATCATCTCAGAAAAATGGTATTATCAAATTAGTCATTAACTGCAACAATATTAAGATCGGACAATTTGAAAAATCAATAGACTCCTGAACAAGCCAAATCTTGCAATTAGTCGAAAGTGACCCATTCACCAAGTTAAAAAGTGACAGTTAACTTTTAAAAAACCCGATTCAACCCCCACCCTACTCCTCCCTTGGTCATCATCATTGGGCCTCCAACGTGGCTACGTCTCTGGTGGGAGACGACTTGTTAATCGTTACGTTAACGATTAACTTGGAGACAGATCATCAGTCGCTTTTAACGTAATTGTAGGATTATATATTCAGCTTGTTAGTTTTATTTTTTTTTAATTGGATCGAATGACTCAATTACATTTGCTACATGTAGCTTAATGACTAATTTGACCCTTCATTTCTTAATATTATAACATCCATATTTTTGAGTTTATATATTATGATCAGTGGCAGATCTATGCAAAGCATACTTACAAGAGGCAAACTAGTACCACAGTGGATACACCCCAACCTTTGAAGAATACATAGAAAATGCATGGATTACAATAAGCTGTCCTCTAATATTTGGCGCAAGAATTTTGAGCCTCAGACTCGTATCCAAACTGTACTCTTTGAACCTATTCCCCTAATTAATAATATAATATAGCCATGAAAGTGTGGTTTCTTTTGTTAAGAAATTAGATATAATTAATATAAATGTGAGTGTCCGTGGATCAAGAAGAAAATGTAATACCAATTAATAATAAATTATTTGTTACTTATAATTTATAAGGAGAAGTGTAACATAATAATTTTGAAGAAAAATATAATAGTTCTAAATCAAAATGTAATATCTATGAGTTGAACAATTGTGTAATACTAATCAGGTTGAAATATCAGAATATTAATTGCGGGAGATGGACTGCCAAAATACGGTTAACGAGCTACAAAATACCACCCCAAACAGAACTCACTTAGGCTTCATTTATCTAATCTTGTACCAACTTTATGAAGAGTTTTGACTCTGTAACATGTATTCATATCAACATGTCAGCGAACCAGATCGCCCAAACTTTAACTAGGGTGGTTGATTCTCAAGCTTATACAAGCTCTTGGGACCAAGTCCCTCAATTGTATCTTACCCTTTTTATAGTAATAATATCCTCCTTTTGTTTGTCAAAAATAAATAAATAAATAAATAAAATCAAGGGTTGAACATTTGTGTAATACTAATATGATTGATTGTTACTTATGTGAAAAAAAATGTAATGCTTATGAGGAAAAATGTAATATTTTTGATGAAAAATGAAATATAACTATTTACTCTAATACAATGTAGTATTTGAGTTTGAACCTATGATATTTGTTGGGCGTCGGTCGGATTGGTCGAGTTCAGCCCCTGCTCGATTCGGGACGTGGCGTTGTGGCTTACCACGGAGAGATGTGGTTAAATGGTTAATATCCACCTACCTATCACAATTGATTTTAAGTAGGATATGACAACCAGGTATACCATAGAACTTTGTACTTCCGGCAATCTCAGGATGGGTGACCCTCTGGGAAGTAAGCATAGTGCAGACCATTTGAGCTACAAGCTACTTGTCAAAATGATATAAGATACTTTTAATTTGAAACATTGCTTAAAGTCGGAATAATTTAAAAATAAATGGGTTTTAAGTTTGATTCCTAGTGAGAGCGGTCTATATATTGTCATTCTTGGTTTGAGTCGATCGGCTATAAATAATCTATATTAGTTTACCTCATTGTGATATTTTGTTGGCTAGGGTCAAGACGAAGTTTACACAATACAGACCATCAAATTGTGATTGTAAATTTTTTCACTCGAAAAAAATAGGAGAGAATCTTAGCTTATCATGTGATTGATAAGAGCCTAAATGTTCATATTTTCACCTTACATTTAAGCTTATTTTCCTTGCCATCCATTTATTATAATTTTGCTCAAAGTATTCCTCATTTGATTTACTTTATTTGTGTGTTTAGGTGTAATTCTTGATGATTTAGATTAATGGAATGATTTTAGATCGGGGAAACACCTCTCGTAACACCCCCAAATATCTAATATAGAAATATTAGGAATAAACAGAAATAAAGAGATAAAGTTCAATTTTCTAATATGTATTTGAAAAAAAAAACTATTTAGACCAATTTTTTTTTTACCAATATTTATCTCATGATGATATGACATATATTAATTTTTTAAATTTTTTTTTTTTGGAAAGAAGGGAGGGGGTGATCCCTGTAAAACTAAGACCTAAGGCTTTATGTGAAGAGTCATCGGTCTCTCCTTAAGTGATCCATAATTTACTCTGGCGGCAATTGTGACAATATTTATCTCATGATGATATGACATATATTAATTGTGGCAATTGTTTTATATTTATTAACTGGCGTATTTGTAAACTAACCAATTTCACTACAATGTAATTGTGAATCAAAATCAGATGACATAAAACTTCATATGAGAAACGTGAGCTAATATGATCCATCTATCTAGAATCATACTTTTATCTATTCTGACATCCTTTCGAGATAACTATTTAATATTTTTTAAATTAAAGTTTGGTGCTACTATACATTTTTTTCATACGTTATTTTGATAGTGATTATGATAATACTACTTGTTAATTATTGGGTTTAAAAAATGGATTTAATCATGCTCTTAAATTCTAAAATTAAATGGGTTATGGAACTATCAACAAGATTGACTGTTTGAGCATGCTTCATGCAATTTCATAGCGTATATAACAAGTCTTTCCACGTGCACCGTACCCAAATATGAAAGCAAGTTTATATACTATATTTAGATTGTTTTGTTTTTAGTACTACTATATTTAGATTGTTATTTTTAGTACTACTATATTTAGATTGTTAGATATATCACGAATTCGTAGATTTTGGATGGATTTGTGTAACTTTAGCGACCAATGTTTAGCAATAAATTAAAACCATTGGCAAAATGGATCGGATTTCTATCTTTCTCGTGTTATTGAATTTGTGTCTCGCCGCTATTTGAACAATTGTTATACAGTGGGTCATGGTTCACACATCGCTGTGTAGATCATGATTGTCGAATGAAACTGTAGTAGAATTAAAATAATATTTTAGTGTTACTATAATGAAATTAGGGTGTGTGTAAAATGAAACTAAAAAGCAGAACACATTATTGTTGAATGAAACTGTAGTATAATTAAAGTGATACTTTAGCATTGCTATAATGAAACTAGTGTGCGTGAAAAATGAAACTAAAATTCAGAGCTAGAAAATAACATATATTGTCAAATGACCTGAAGTGCAACTAAACATTAAAATAATACTTCAACATTACTATAATTAAACTAGTGTGTGTCCATATTCTCAAAAAAAAAAAAAAAAAAAAAACTAGTGTGTGTGGAAAATGAAAGAAAAAAAAATAGAGCTCAAGCAATAATGTATATTATCAAATGAAACTATAGAAGAATTAAAATGATACTTTAGTATTACTATAATGAAACTAGTGTTGAGGAAAAATAAAACTAAAAAACATATCAATATTGTCAAATGAAATTGAGGTGTAATTAAAATGCTACATATTTCATGATCTACGCTGCTACATAGACCATGGCCCACAGTAAAATTTGTCTTATTTGAAGGTGTGTTTTGGGTGAAACTCACATTGTGACTCAAGCCAATAAATGACTATAAGGAGGTAAATCACCCTAAGTTGTCATAACTCTACGAAAAGTCAAACTTAGAACATTGTGGCTATCGAACCAACTGCTCGACTAACTTGTTATTGCCTCCTTTATATACCAATTGTCTGACCAACTTGTTGCCCCCTTTATATGTAAATAAATTTATATATATATATATATATATATATATATATATATATATATATATTATATTATTATATTATTATATTGACTACTCTCTTTCACGTGTGCAGGTTGATTAGTTTTTGATGTGTATTAGGACCCAACGTTTATCACTACATAAAAAATTACTATAATTTATAACGAAAAAACACTTTGATCTTTATATTTTCTTAACAGCAAGTGCAAGCTTTTTAACAAGGAGGTTGGACCCGACCAAGCTTTTGGACGTTAGCTAGGTGGATTGAGTCCGATCCTTTCAACATAACATGGCGCTAACTGTTACGCATGTATGCACATTCGCTATTAGCTCTAACTTTTGACATATAGTGAAAAGTCCTGATATGCTGACTACTACGCAAATCTCTTGATCTTGACACAAGATATAGTCCAATCATGACACAACTCACACAAGATATAGTACAACCACCGAAATTGACATTTATTATTTTTTAATTTTTATTAGTATTTTGACTATTTTCATGCATGATGCTCAAAAATAGGTGTCCAATATTAGTAATTTATTTTAAGATCTATATTTATTAGATTTTAGATATTTATATTATTGTAAATAATAATAATAATAATAATAATAATAATGTAAAACATTTCTATAAATTGGGATAAGGGTCAAATAGGCCTTTCAATTATACGTCAAAGTGTAATTAGTCTCATAAACTAACAAAATCTCCAATTATGCCGTTCATTTCTTCACTTGTTTGCAATTAAGTCTATATTTTTTTAACTTTGTGCAATTAGCTCAATTTGCATGTAACATAAGTAATAGCTAGTAATTTTTTTTTTTTTAATTACAAAAACAAAAAATAAAAAACAACAAAGAGAAGTCGTCCTCGGTTGTCGGATATTTTTTTTATTAATTTATTTGAATTAATTAACTTAATTGTATAAAAAGTTAAAAATGAAGAGTCTAATTACTGAAGCTTTTTTAGTTTAAAGGGGCTAATTACACTTTGACCTATAGTTGTAGGATCTATTTGACCGTTATACTTTATAAATTATTTGATATTTATATTTTAAGAAATAACTAACATGGAACTCAAATATATAAGCCAAGTAGCTCAATAGCACCTCTGCGTCTTTTCCAAATGGATTGAGAAAATATGTATAGACAAAAACTATATTTGTAATGGTGTCACATTTATTATATTAGTTTTTAGATTAGATTACCACTATAAAATCTGGCAACCAAAACTGAGAATTCCTCATCAAAGTTATTCCGATCCAAAGGGGAATCTTTTATAAAAAGAAGATCAAATTTTATTGTTGAATGGCAATAATAATGGCGAAAATGTTTTCTACATTCACTACATGCAAACTTCCATCTATTCATAGATCTCATGCAGCATCTTCATTTCGCATGTGTCATACACCACAACTACTACAAGAAGATCTGGCAATTATGAGCCTCCCACCCGGGATTACTCTTACATTCAATCACTCACCACTAATTACTCTACTGTAATTAATTTTTCCAAAAAAAAAAAACATTATTTTACTTATGTTAATCTATCCAGTTTCCTTAAACATGTTTCCATATGAAACTAGAATCAATGTATGTTGTTGTAACAAACGTTTAATTTGCAGGCTGAGAGGTTTGTTACGAGGCGCGACGAGTTGAAGGAGAGAGTGAAGAATATGCTGAAGAATGAAGAGATGGGAGAAGTGGAGAAAATGGAGATGATTGATGAGCTGAAGAGGCTGGGATGTTTCTTACCATTTTGAGGAAGAAATCATGGCAGCTTTGATGGATATCTATATGAAGAAGAAGAAGAAGAAGGACCTGTATGCCACAGCTCTTGAGTTTAGAGTTCTCAGACAAAATGGCTTTAATATTTCTCAAGGTAAATACACTAACTTCTATATATATATAATACAATGAGTGTATATGCATGAATGTATAAAAATGCATTATATTATATATGCATGGATTGTTGATTGCAGATGTATTTGATGGATTCATGGATGGAAAGAGGTGTGGTTTTAATGGCAGTCTGTGTGAAGACACAAAGGGATTATTGAACTTGTATGAATCATCTTTTCTGTCAATGGAAGGTGAAATGAGTTTGGAATTGGGTAGAGATTTCTC
This sequence comes from Ipomoea purpurea, assembly GCA_009835305.1. Taxonomy (NCBI): domain Eukaryota; kingdom Viridiplantae; phylum Streptophyta; class Magnoliopsida; order Solanales; family Convolvulaceae; genus Ipomoea; species Ipomoea purpurea. The sequence goes on from VALG01012214.1 coordinate 7,443, forward strand.
TTCCAAGCATCTCAAACATGCATTAGAGATGCCATTACATTGGAGGATGCCGAGGTTGGAGGCCAGAGGTTTCATTGATTCATACGACAAAGGAAAAACAACCTCGAATAATGCCATCCTTTGGGGAGTTGGCTAAGCTAGACTTCAACATTGTTCAAGCTGTGCATTTGGAGGACTTAAGATCCGTATCAAGGTACACCTTCGCCATCTTTGGTAACATAGTTAGTTTATCAATCGAGCTTTTTGTGAAAGTCATTTTGCATATAATCAACTATCAGCTAATAACAACTAATTTACCAACACTTTTCTACAATCAGTTAATAATGTTATCAACTAGTCAAACCCACTAACCCAATCAACTAACAACTATCGATCAAACTATGGTACACACATTGGGCCTGTTTGGGTAAAAAATTGGTATAAGGTTTGATTTAGTTAAAATATCAATATAAATGTTAGTTAATTAGTTTTTTGCAACTCCAGAATGTTTAAAATTCAAAAAGCTACTCCAAACAACTTTTTTCAATTTAGCTTTTGCGAAAAGAAATTATTACACAGCTATCAGCTAACAGTTAATTTACCAAACACTTTTCTACAATCAGCTAAGGTTATCAATTATTTATACCATCTAATTAACACAATCAAGCTATCAGCTAACAGCCATTTTACCAAACCAAGGTCATTATGTTGTGACTTATTTAGAGTCAAAACTACTATTATTCAATATAAGCATTTTTTTTTTATGTAGGTGGTGGGGAGAACTCGTATATTGCAGAAAGGTTAAACATTTGTGAGGATAGAGTGGTGGAGAATTTTTTCTGGACAGTAGGATTTATTCCCAACCCTAAGTATGTAAACTGCAGAAGAATGGGGACAAAGCTCAACTGTCTCATTTGCACAGTTGATGATATATATGATGTTTATGGTAGTTTGGATGAATTGCAGCTCTTCACTGATACCATTGAAAGGTAACTATTAGCCTATGAAGGTCTTTGGGATTAGTAAAATGAAGAATTATATGTTCCTCGTTTTTCAATTTGAAACACTAGTTTTTAATTTGTTTTTAAGGTTGTTCTTATATGACATCAAGATCATTTGATTATTGTTTCAGATGGGATGATGAAACAAAAGTAGAACATCTCCCGGACTACATGAGGTTTATTGCTATTTGGCACTCAACAACTTCGTCAATGAATTGCATACGATATTCTTAAAGAACATGGCATCTTTATCTTGCATCATCTCAGAAAATTGGTATTCTCAAAAACCATTAATTTTGTTTGGTAATACTTGTGTGAGACTGTCTCACGGGCCGAAATCATTCACCCATTATCCGTTTTGAGCAAACGATATATTAATCTCTTCATCTCACTACAAAGAATCTGAATCCATTTTGACTCGACTCAATCGGAAGTGGACCCCACTGATAATTGTACCACAAAACAGCCACTTAACATGTCATTTTATTCATTTTAAGCTATTTTTTCCAACTTTAATTGAATTGAATGACTCAATTACATTTTTACTTGACTAATTTGACTCTCATTTCTTAATATTATTATAACATCCATATATTTTGATAGTGTATATATGATCAGTGGGCAGATATATGCAAAGCATACTTACAAGAGGCAAAGTGGTACGCAAGTGGATACACCCCAACCTTTGAAGAATACATAGAAAATGCATGGATTTCAATAAGCTGCCCTCTAATATTAGTCCATGTTTTTTTCTATGTCAACAACCCTGTGGAGGATGCTGCTGCCCTTGATTGCTTGACAGATTATCATGAAATAATCCGTCTGTCATCTATGATCCTTCGTCTTGCAAATGATAAAGGAACCTCACCTGTAAGTATAAATCTGTTATTAATTGTGATGATAAAACATTTAGGTTGCAAATGAAAAACCCTAATGTACATTTAAAAAATTACCCCTATACCGTACCAGGGTTCCGCACCCCAATCCACCCAGCGAACCCATTTCGGGTTCTAACCATGAAAATCGGGGCTCCAACACCTCTTTTTATTAATTGTGATTATAAAACGTCCCAAGATTACAAATAGACCACCCTAAATGTACATTTACAAAATTATCCTTACCCCGAAACGAGTGTTGGTTGCTCCATTATGCTCCTCCAATCCAATCCATTTTTTTTTTAATTAATTGCGATAATAAAACATTTAAAGTTACATCTAGACAACCCTAACGGTATAGTTACAAATTACCCCTCTACCGTACCAGCACCCCAGGCCAGACCCCAACCCATCCAACGAACCTGGTTCGGGTTCAAATCAAAGAAACATGTGTTGTCCCTCTACTTCGTTCCAATACTTGTCATGTTCCAATAACATATGAGACATACACAATATTATCATTCATTCTTTCTCTAATTAAGTTTTTTTTTTTATTCATTTTTAAAAAATATTTTAGGATGAGATGAAAAGAGGTGATGTCCCAAAAGCAATACAATGTTACATGGGTGAGGCTAATGCTTCTGTCAACGAGGCCCGTGTTTCATTGATTTGGAGATGAATGAGATATGGAAGAAAATGAATAAAGTTCTACTTGAAGGTGGTAGCCCTTTCTCTGGAACATTCATTGAAGCTGCGATGAACATTGCTAGAATGGCTCAGTGCATGTATCAACATGGAGATGGGCATGGGATCAATTCCAAGAATTTTGAGACTCAGAATCGTATCCAAACCGTACTCTTTGAACCTATTCCCCTAATAATATAGCCATGAAAATGTAATATAATATAATAAGGGTGAGTCTCCAGTACGTGAGGCCATTAGATCAAGTTAAAAATGTAATACTTATGTTAAAAAATGTAATACTAATTAATACTCAATAATAAATTATTATTATTAATTTTTAATCAAATCGACTCTTTCAACCTATTCCCCTAACTAATAATATAATATAGCCATGAAAATATGGTTTCTTGTGAAGCCCTTACATGGCTTAAAGATACACATCTGGACAATGTTCAAATTGAGAGTGACTGTCTTCAATTAGTTAATGGCATTAATCATGATCATGATACTTTTTCCTCTTTTGATCTTATTGCTACATGATATTAGAGAAATAGCTAATGATTTTGATAACATTAGCTTTTTGTTCGATAAACGGTCTGCGAGCAGAGTTGCCCACTTGTTAGCTAGGGAAGCCCTGTCTATGTCTGGCTGTATGGATTTTACCTTGGTTCCTTTCCCTTCTGTTGCTCTGCTTTTGAGCTCCGATATTAGTTAATGAATTTCTGATCGTTTATGTTTCAAAAAAAAAATATGGTTTCTTTTAAGAATTAGATATAAATATATAGTATCTAAAAACATAATAAAGGTTGTGTTTGGGTTCGCACATAGGAATCGGAATCGGAATCGGAATGGGTATCAAATACTTTGTAATGGTAATGGGTTTTGGTGGAAGTATTTAACATGTTTGGTAGTAGGGTGGAATGAGAATGGTTACTAATAGTAGTGCTTGAAAATGAATAAGGGAATGAAATCCTTATTTTATTTGGGTATGAGTTTTTCAATTTATGGGGTATTCGAAACCCATAGTAGTGTTTTAAAAATCAATCAACCAAACGACAACAATCACTTTCATATCCATTCCTATGGGCAAAACCCACCAACCAAACACACCTTAAGTCTCGATCAAGGTTATATCTTGATTTTATGTCCTTGTTTTTGTATGCTAATAAATGTATACATTTTACTTTAAATATTGTAAACTTCAATGTTATTAGACAAAATTGTTCTTACTACATTCGTTAGACAAAACTACCCTTACACATTTATAATAACACTGTTACTTTTTAATTCTAACATTGATAACTTCATCATTATTACTATACATCTATATCTATCGTAAACCATGCTCTTCATTTGTCAAAATCAATGCATAATTTTTTCTCTATGACAAAAACCAAAAATAAAAAAAAAATCCAAATGAAGATGCTCTAATAATGACCAATTCACCTGTATATATTCTGAGTTTGACAGCAGCATCAGGTAAGGGACCTTCTTCCAGCCACAGAATCGTTGCATTCATTTTCTACCTCAATAATTCATTTTGGGATTTTATTTAAGGGTGATGAATTTTGTATATATATTCAAAATAATTAATGAGTGAATAAGAAACAAAATATACCATAAAGTTGGGAAAAGAAACTTGAAAAGACAGGACTCTTGTCAAGATTAAGCACTAATAGTACTATGCCAAAATTATAACTAGTAATCCTTGAACGATAACTTCAATTTAGCTTGAAAGTTGATCGAGTCCAACATTCTGTCATCTAAACGTAACATTTGCTACTAGTTATAACTTTTGTATAGTGGGGCTTGATTCCGACAGGTGTTTGATCATAATAGTAACGAATATGCAACTTTATTTCATTGTATTTGTATATAATCAGCAAACGCGTTTCAATAGTAATCGACGTATGGGCTTTCCCTTCAAATCTCGGTTTTCCAATATTGAGCGAGTACATATATATATATTATATTTATATAAATATATATATATATATATATATATATAGTATGAGGAGGGTTCTAGTGCGGCAAGTGTCTAGCGGTCGGGATTATTCTTTACGGTGCGGCAACACCAATAGTTCACCAAATATGCACATCAACCGTTAGGAAATACACCACACAAAACAGGTAAACAGAGCCTGCATCACCAAACACACACCATTAGGTGAGAGTAAAAACACCATACACTGTTCGGAAATACACCATTGGGGTGGTGGTTATTTTTTTGAGTCTTTGGTGTATTTTGTGATTTTGATATTTATTACATTTTCATTGGGGTGTGTTTTTATACAACGGTTGGTGCAATATTGTTAACCTGTGTACGACCGCACCGCCGCAGCGGTAAGCACCGCCGCCAGTATGACCTCTTCCCTATATATACTATTAACCTATATATATATATATATATATATATATATTATATATATTTTTTTTTTTTCTTTAGCAAGTGGGAAACATATTGCTACAAATGATGATCTTTTTGCCGCATATGTAGGTCCCACTTGCAAATCAATTGAGAAGAAGAACTTATATAATGAAAAAACGTTTTAATGGTGGAATAATAGGTTAAATTAGGTTAGTCTTTGTAGTTGATGATGCCTTGCCTTGTGTTATCGTTTCTCAGAGGCATTTAAAACATTATACCACAGTACCCAGATTCAAGAGGAACTCACAAATAATTTTATATATCGTAAATATAAAATCCCTTTTTCCTTTTTATGTTACGAGAAAATTTACACTTACTACTTGATGGTTGTATATTGAGTAAACTTCGCTAGTTCACCTTATGATCCTAGCCGACAAAAGATTAGAAAGAGATAAAGCAGCTAGCATGCCTAAATTACCCATAATTGATTATGACCGATTCAAACAAGAACGAAGCTAATAGGTCGCTCCCACGGAAAGAGTGAAAGTTGAACTTGTAATCTGGTTATCAGATAAATGGTCTCAACTAAAAGTTTCTGATACCAAATTGAAGCATGTGTTTCATCTCAACTAAAAATTTAAGCTGATAGTTTTGAATTGCAACATTAATGGTGATATGCTCAACATCCCAACTTAGCTGACCTTATATATATAAAAACTTGCAACCCAAAACAGGAATACTAAAAAATCCGAAAAAGGAAATGGCAATCCTCAATGTGCTCTCTACTTTCACATACAAACTTTCTTGCCTGCCATCTTTTCCCAGAGCTCATGCATCTTCATTTAGCATGTTTACCACCCACAACTACTACAAGAAGATCTTGAATTATGAGCCTCCCACCTGGTATTACACTTACATTCAATCACTCAACACCACTCATTATACTGTAATTTTGTCATCTTCTTTATAATTATTTTTTAATAATTTCTTCCATATATAGAAACTAGAAGCTAAGCAAACTTTTTGTTGCCAAAATGCTTGCAGGGCTGAGGGCTTTGTTATGCGACGCGACGAGTTGAAGGAGAGACGTGAAGGATATGCTGAAGAATGAAGAGATGAAAGAAGTGGAGAAAATGGAAATGATTGATGAACTGCAGAGTGCTTGGTTGTTCTTACCATTTGAGGAAAAATCATGGAAGCTTTGATGAATATCTATATGAAGAAGAAGAGTAGTAATAGTTGCAGGTCAGAGGAGAAAGCCTGTATGCCACAGCTCTTGATTTTAGACGTGCTCAGACAAAAATGCTTCAAACATCTCTCAAGGTAATACATACACTAATTCTAATATATATATATATAGTATATATACGTATATACGTATAAGCGCTATACGTTATACCTATAGATATAATATGATACAAATGTTGATAGTGATCACTATTTGTATGCTCAACTATCCTCTTGTCTGAATTCTATTTCTATTGTGCATTTTGTAAGACCGGATTGTGCATTTTTGGATAAACTTATTGTGCATCTGGAAACTCTCTCCAAATGAATTTCAAGTATTTTTTTGGAATTACTTCTATAATTATAGTGATCATAGCTTATAATGCCAACCTGATTATGCATTCACGGTTAACCTGATTGTGTGTATTTTGAAACTTTCGCCAAATTCATTGTCAATTACTCCATATTTTCCAAATCACCAATTATAATTATAAAAATATCACCAGTGTTTTTTTTTTGTTTGTTTTTTTTGTTTAAATTTCTATGGTTTGATGATCTTAGATGAACAAATGAGATCAGTTACATTCTCATTTGAGCTTGATTCTGCATGTATGTATAACTTTACATGTATAAATATATAATAAACTCTTGAGTGCAGGGTATTTGATTGTTTCATGGATGGAAGACGGTCTAGATTTAATGTCAACCTAGGCCAAGATATTAAGGGATTGCTGAATTTATATGAAGCATCTTTTCTGTCAAAAGAAGGTGAAACAACTTTGGAAATGGCCAAAAATTTCTCTGCCAAACATCTCAAACGAGTAGCCTACGACCAAAACCTCAATGACCCAAACCTTTTGGCATTGGTGCAACATGCCTTAGAGTTCCATTGCATTGGAGGGTACCAAGGTTGGAGGCCACATTTTTCATCAATTCATACCAAGGAAAACTAACCTCAGATCCCATCCTTTTGGAGTTGGCTAAATTAGACTTCAACATTGTTCAAGCTTTACATATGGAGGACTTGAAATTTGTGTCAAGGTATGTGGGTTGCTAACGGGAATTAGGGTTGGTCCTATCATTGTATAGGCCGGAACAAAGTAAAAAAAAATAAATATAAATATAAAGTTATGGGTTTGAAAAAAAAAACACTAAATTACAACCTGTTTAGTATTGTGTCCTAGGTAGGGCCGAGGACCAGTCTGCCTTTGTCCAAGGTCACACCCTCTCATATATATTGTATATATATTAAATATACCAAAATTTAAGCAAATGTTAATTTGACTTAGATGGTAAGGCTATTATTTCCATATAATATAAAATAGTTAGTGGTTTGAACTCTGGAGCACTTAATTTTGTTTTTGAATTTTTTAATATCATAGTGAGAGTTTAAATTAGATTTTTTATTTGTGATATTGTGACTTTTTTCTTCTTTTTTTTTTTAATTGGAATTTTTTTATTTTTAACATTGTGACTCTTCTCTTAAAAAAAAAAATATTAATAGTGGGATGAGTGATTTATAATGTGTTTTTCATTCAAACTATTTTATTTAATTAATTATGTTTTATATTTGTTTTAAATATTTTTTTCTATCTTGATGTATTTTGATTTTTCATCTCTAGTCAACAATATTTATGACTCAGTCTCTAAGTGTTTAACTTTTTTTCAAAATATATCTGGGTAAAACAACCACATGCATAATGCCTTAACTCATTCAAATTAAAGTTGAGTTACTATCATACTTTAGTTATGCTAAGCTATTCTTGTTTACTTCACCTATAAGATTTAAACTCTAAATTAACCTTGCAATTCAGGTGGTGGAAGAAATCACTAATTGCAGAAAGATTAACATTTGTGAGGGATAGAGTGGTAGAGAATTTCTTCTGGACAGTCGGTTCGAGCTTCAACCCTAAGTATGTAACCTGCAGAAGGATAGGAGCAAAGCTCAATTGTTTCATTTGCACAATTGATGATATGTATGATGTTTATGGTACCTTGGATGAATTGCAGCTCTTCACTGATGCCATTGAAAGGTAACCTTTTATATATATATATATATATATATATATATATATATATATAGGGAAGGGATCATGCGGGAAGGATTTCCCATGTGATTGTGCGGTTGGACGCACATTAAGCATTAAACTGATGCAGAAACTCGGGTTTTTTTAGATGGGATGATGTTACAGAAATAGGACATCTCCCAGAGTACATGAGGTTTTGCTATTTGGCACTCCACAACTTCATTAATGAAGTCGCATTCGATGTTTTTAAGGAACATGGCATCTCTATTGCACATTACCTCAAAAAATCGGTATTTTCTATTATTTTAATTAAAAATTATAAATCTAATTTTAATCAATTAATTAACTAATATCACGTTATATAATTTTAATTTTATTTTTTTTATGAGGCATGAACAGTGGGCAGATCTATGCAAGGCATATTTACAAGAAGCAAAGCTGGTACCACAGTGGATTACACCCCAACCTTTGGAAGAATACATTGAAAATTCATGGATTTCAATAAGTTGTCCTCTAATATTAGTGCATGTTTTTTTCTATGTCAACAACCCTGTGGAGGATTCTGCTGCCCTGCATTGCTTGACAGATTATCATAAATAATTCGCCTGTCATCTATGATCCTTCGTCTTGCAAATGATAAAGGAACCTCACCTGTATGTATAAATTCCTTTTTACTTATTTAGTTTTTTAATTCGATTTGTTTTGGGGATGACGAGGAAATTTATAACCAGTATCTGAGGGTGTGGTCTGGATAAACCCCCTTCCCTGTGTAATAGACCTTCAAACCACATAAGAGGTAAACAACACACTAGTAAAACTAGGTATGCATGATGGGCTTGATCGACAAAGAGGGTGCTGGCAAAAATTGAACACCGCCTGATTAATTTGTTTTGGGTTACACTTGTATGATGAGATCGTCTCAAGGATACTTATCTGTGAGACGGGTCGGATCGGGAGGGTTACACTTGTCTGAGATCGTCTCACTGATCTTATAAGTGAAACGGGTCGGATCAACATGCAAATGTGTCATACTTATATGCTCAAATGTAATACTAATCATGAATAAAATGTTTGGTACTTATAAGCGAAAATGTAATACTTTTACATTTTTATGTAAAAGTATTTATATTTTCCATAAAAAAGAGTAATATGGGCAAGTGTAAGGAAAAATATAATATAGGAAAAATGTAATACTTTTAAATTAAAATGTTAAAAGGGAGTAATAAACACTTTATTCCTAACTAGTATTACATTTGTGCGTATAAGGATATACATTTTCATATTGACCCGACCAACCCGTCTCTATGGTGAGACGATATCACACAAGTTTTTGCCATTTGTTTTTGGTACAATAAAAAATTTCTGACAACGAGAAAAATCCGCAACCACTACCCGATGTGTGCACATGGTAAATATCGTCTTGTGACTCTAATCGGCAAAATAAACACAAGAAGGTAAGCCGCCTATATTATCCATAGCAAACCGATTCGAGTAAAAAAAGCTGACCCTAGCTGTTAAACGAAAACAAGCTAAGGAAATAAATAACCTATGTTGTGCATAGAATCACTGACCAATTCAAATTAAGAAAGCCAATATATCATTTTCATTAGTGAAGATGTTAAACTTGAACTATGTGTTTCCTAAGTTAAATCATTACGGCATTACTGTAGGGCCCGGGTTTCCCGTTTTTTTATTAGTTCTAAATTACTAAACTTTTTCTATATTATTTGATATGAGGTACTGTATGTCTTCTTATGTTTTGTTGTTTGTGTTTTTTTTTTTTAATATAGTTGGAGATAGTACATATTGCCAAAGTTTCTTTAAATTACTCGTTATTATTACTTTAAAAATATTATTTAGTATGAGAGAAAAGAGTGATTCCCAAAAGCAATACAATGTGCTATATGGGTGAAGGCTAAAGTTTCTGCAACGAGGCTCAAGTTTCTGCCAACTGAGGTTCTTCATGATTTGCATTGATTTGGAGATGAAGTAGTATGGATGAAAATTGAATTATATATTGTTCGATTATTTTGAAAGGATGTGTTATTCCTTCTTCGGAACATTCATTGAAGCTTTGCGATGGAACATTTGCTAGAATGTGCTCAGTGCATGTATTCATATCCATGGAATGATTGGGCATCTGGCATTCATAGTTCCAAGGAATTTTTGAGACTCAGACTAAGGATCCAAACATTGGTACCCTGTGTCTTTTGAACCTAATTCCCTGCTAGATTGAATTTAATATAATATAGTGCCATGAAAAGTGGTTTCTTGTTAAGATAATTGAGATTATGAATTTCTAAAAAAGGGGATAAGGGTCGAAATAGACCTGGTCTCCAACTATATAATTATCCTAAAGTTCATTTAGCCTCTTGAACTAAGTACCTTTTAATTAAACCCTTTATACTTTTAATAGAATTGTGCATATTACGAATTGGTTTAACAAGTTTCCGATAAAGTAACAAGTTTAATTTTGCTTGATTGGCATTTATGCAGAAATTTTTTTATTTACTTTTTTTTAAAAAAAAAAAAAGTTGCCGGATTCATCCATTCCATGTCGCCGGATTCTTCCATTCGTAGTTGCCGACAGTGGATGAATTCGTCCGTTCCGTTCGACCACTCCTTCTGTTCGTCCGACTTCTCCGATCAAACGCATTCATCCGTTCGAAGAGATTCGTCTGTTCGACTACTCCGTTTATCCGTCCGTTACATTTAAACAGAGAAGCTCGCTGGCTTCTCTTCTCCGTTCATGGAGAAGCCAGCGAGCTTCGCTAGCTTCTCCATGAACGGAAAAGAGAAGCCATGGCTTCTCCGTCCAAATTTGGACAGAGAAGCTTGTTGGCTTCTCCATGAATGGAGCTTCTCCGTAAGCTCCATTCATGGAGAAGCCATGCCCAGCCTGCCATGGCATTTTTCTTCTTATTATTATTATTATTTTAAAATATATATGTTTTATAATATAATTAATTTACTTTTAAAAAAATTAAAATATTAATTGACGTGACATCTTACGTGGTAGGTGACTTGAAGGTAACATGCTATTATAGGTCAAATATGTTAATTGCACTATTTTAACTAATTTAAGGGTTTAATTAAAGGTTTTTTTTAATTCGAAGGGCTAATAGCAGTTTAGTATAGAGTTTGATGGTCTATTTGACCCTTATCCCTTCTAAAAACATAATAAATTTCAATCAAGGTTATATCTTTAATTTATGTCATTGTTTTTGTATGCTAATAAATGTATACATTTTACTTTAAATGTTGTACACTTCAATGTTATTAGACAAAATTGTCCCTACTACATTCTTGTTAGACAAAACTATCCTTATACCGTTATAACATCGTTATTTTTAAATTCTAACATTGATAACTTCATCAT
>VALG01012214.1:23362-46360 GCA_009835305.1 Ipomoea purpurea
CATCATATCTTTGTATGACAATAATGGAAGGGTAAAGGGAGAGAGAGAGAGAGAGAGAGAGAGAGGGAGGGAGAATCATAGGATTCTAAGTGAAGTAGCTTCCTGGATTATGCATGGAGAGGGAGAGAGAAAGCGATGCTTAGGACTTAGGAGTACAAAATATGAATATATTAATCTTAATTAACAACATATATTATAAAGTAATTAATGGTACGTAATACTCTATACATTAATTAATAGAAAAAAAAAAACATGTAGGGAAGTAGATAGCAGGAGAGAATTGAATTGAAGATGAGACGCGCAATGGAACAGTGAGAAGAGGGAAGAATTTTAAGGTTTTGATGATATATATGATGAGAACATACAGCTGTTGCTGCTCTGTCTCACTCTCACTCTCCATATTTATTTCTCAAAAACGCGTTCTCTCCTATTGGCCAGCCCCCATAACCCCTTTACTCCAATTATTATTATTTATATATAAACTTTTTTTTCTCAAAAATAATTATAATATTCTTCTATAAAACAAAAAAATCAGTAAAATCCGGAAAATAATTATAATATTCTTCTATAATTTGGGTGATATAATAATTTCAAATTATTCCATTTATGAAAGAAACCAAGAGGCTTCAGACTGGCTAGCAAGGCAGAAGTGCAAGACCTTTTAAACCTTCCTTTGGGTTATAGGTTTCCTATTTGAATATAATATATAATATAAAAACAGTTCTCTCGACTTTTTCTTTACGTAATATAAAAAATAAAAGAAATGAAAAAAAAAAAAGTCAGCAAGCCAAATATTAGAATGGGATTGCCTACCTGTGTGGATTGACTTTTGCCCTTTGCAACACAGAGTTTTGAAGAAAATTTTTGATAGTATCATGTGCTTGGTACGGCAAAGAAACTCTTCAAAAGCTAACTACAACTAGCTAACTGCCGCTGTTTTTTTTTTTCTAAATTAAAAAAAAAAAGTATTTAAATTTTTGGTTTTTGGTTTTCCAAAAACGTAACCTGGGAAAACGAATGATACGCACATGCCTCTTTTGGCAGTGGCCCTTTGCCCTTTTCCCATGTTCATACTTTCACCTCTACACCTCATTCATTAGGAAATATATGTGTACACACAACTTTACATCATTGTATAAACTAAAATACTATTATACTATTATTCTCGATCTATATATGAAAATTTAAATGAATTTGAGATAAGGGACCTAATTTTTCGTCTTGACGGGATGACAGAAGTAGGAAGATCGTCCCTCCCTTCTTAGGCCACCTTGTTTGTGTGTGTAATGAATATTTATACATTTTAAAGTTAAGATCTATTTGGTTAGCTTTTGATGTAGGATTGGAATTGCATTTTTTTATTTTAATATTAACAATTGTATACACTTGATTAGAGAGTTAACAAAAAAATAAGGAGTCACCACTCTTGAAGAATAATCTTTCTCTGAAAAAGAACGGGTAAGGAATGGAGCAGGAATTTAATCTTAGGGTGGGGATGAGGAAATAGAAATATGTCCCTCCCTTGCTGGTCCTGTATCTTATTGCCATTTTCAGTGACAACGAGAGTTTAAAACATATATATGCAGTATTTAAGAGAATGAAATTAAGATTTAAATTTTGACAGTGACAATAATGTAGGATTATATTCAAAATGGGCAGATCTCTTACTTTTGCGTATTGACATTTAACTCTGTCTGTTGAACCACTTAGTTATCGTGATTTATATCCTCTCAAATGGTCTGACAGGTCGGGATGTGAAGGAACTTAGGGGCTGAAGATTCAATAACCAGATAGTATGGTAGTCTTCCTAACCTACCACTACTCTCTAGGCTCTAGCTAGCATGAACTTTTTTTGTGCCACAACACTGCTTACTTGCACGTACACCCAATTCTTGTTAATGAAACACATTCAAGTATTCAACGGAGTGATAATGATTGAAGCACAATGAAAATACAATTGATAGTCCCTTTAGTCCTTGAGTATTGTCAGGTACAATTATAACACCTGCAGAATCAATATTTTTCTCCGTATGCATTCACGCCAATCTAATATCCTCACTAAATAATACCCAGCAACAACTACATTATCACTATTAGTGGAACTCACTCAACAAATAATATATATATATATATATATAATATACCTATATAATATATATATATATATATAGTATATATAATACTATTATATATAGCCTATACGTATAGCGTATACGTACAGTATATATACTAGTATACCTATATATATATATATATATCGCCCCGCTGAGCAATATATTATACTAATACTGAAAAAGTCAAAATGCTGGCGGAGTCTTCTCCGTGTATAGGCCGGTGCAGTGGAATTTCAGAATACACCAACAATGTTTTTTTAAAAAAAAACCAAAATTTTTATGCACCAACAGTCTCAGGAGTAAACCACACCAGACGATGAAATGGCAACTAAATATACAAGAAAAAATACACAATAGACTAATACAAAAGAATCATGCATAGTAACTCACACTCCCAATGGTAGTATTTCCGAACACTGTATGGTGGATTCCTACCACACCTAATGGTGTGTTTTTTTATCATGCGATCTAATTGTCTCTGTTTTTATGTGGTGTATTTTCCCTAACGTTGAATGAGTGTATATTTGTTGAATGATTGGTGATGGCCGTATCACCGCACCTGAACTCACTCTCTCTCCTCTCTCTCTCTCTATATACTATACTGGAAGGGATCATGTGCATTTGGTGGCTTCTGTGCGTTGTGGCGGTGGATTAATGTGCGTGTTAGGTTTATACTTAATGTGCGTGAGTTTTGTTACTTAATGTGCCTGAGTATTGTGCTTAATATGCGTGAGATTGTGTTGCTTATATTTGTGTCGTGATATTTTAGTATATGGAATTACTGAGCTCTAGAATAGAAACTAGAACAGTATAACTCTACGCACATATAAGCCTCTTAAGCTTCTGTTATCTTGTTCTCTTATATATAGATTTCATCTTACATTATCATTTTTTTTTTTTTTTTTTTTATGTATTTTTTTTTTGTATCTCGTTGTATGTGTGTTCACTTATGTTATTCTGTTGCTTGTGTCTTTGATGCAGATTTTTTTAGCTATCTAGAGATGCTTATTAGGTCTTTTAGTGTGAATAATGTATAGTGTTTATATTTGTTGTTGTTAGATTTTCCTACCACTATTATTTATTTTTTGTTTTGTTCTTTCTATATTTTATTTATTTAATTAATGTGTTGTTGTATATTTATTTTCTTATTATTATGTTGTTTTTTTTTTCTTATAATTTAATTTTATTGATTTTTTTAATATTATTATTTTATATTAATCTTGGTGATAATTTTTCACACCCACACACACATCTATCATCATCTAACACTTATTTTTCACACACTACTATTCACACACACCACACACACACACACACACACACACACACAATAATATATATAGTTAAGTACTTATATAACTATAATACTATATATATATATAAAACTTTTTTTTATTTATATATAATGTTATTTATAATTGGTTTTCTATCTATTATCTTTAGCAAATTAATTATTTCATATTTTGTTATAAATATTTTTATAAAGTTTTGAGGTTGTTCATTTTTCCGCCAATATCTTACCATATTTTGTCAACTTCTAAACTGTTTCATTTTTTTTTCAAACTTAAAATTTTTCTTTTGTTTTAAATATTTTTGACTCCACTAAAAAAAGTTTCTAACTCCGCCTTTGTGTGTGACTAATTTTATAATTATTACAAACTTTTAAGTTTATAATACTTAAAAAAGTTGACCTTATCCTTTTTCACCTCATTTTTCAGCAACTCTCAACGATTAATCTACTCATATGATTAAATCACATTTTATGCAGCATATTATTACGTGGACTCTCATTTTTATTTATTTATGTGTTCGAACTCTGACCTCATAACAGATTAACAGTTTAACACTTGATTTATATTTTTATAAGGTAAGCAGATGCATGGCAGGGCAGTTATATGTCGTTGGTCACGAACAACATTTACAAAGCAAAAAACTGCATAAAATACAATAAAGTGCAAACTGTAAATATAGTAATTAATAATTACTCAGATTCTTCATCGTAATTAAGCACCAGAAGGGGATGAATGATGTGGCTGTTGCATTCTATGATTCACATGCACAAGAAGAACAATGTCGGTCAAACCGTACAAGTTCCTCTCCATCCTCCCAACTTCCTTTGCAACATAACAATTTTAAAAACCTATAAAATCCCCAACAAAAAACATTATAATATACGAAATGTAGTACTTAAATCTTGTACGTACAACATTAGATTAATACTGATGATACCTCTTTGTCATGCTAAAAGGTGGCTGACAGCATCATATAATCTTTTATCGCATTTAGTTTATTTAATTCATTTTGTATTTTTATAATCAGGACACCTCACATGCTACACCCACACGCCATACATAGTTCATACTTACGCCAAACCTATACTACATTAATTATTACAGTCGACTTTCTGTTCCTAGGAAGTTCTGACGAAATTTCGATCTTCTTAATACCCCAATACTTTATTTTTCAAACTCCACCACCATATATATTAACTTCTCCAGTTGTAACCTACTGAAGTTTCATCATTCCCACATCATTTTGGAGTTATCTCCCTTCTACTTCTTTATTTAAATTTGGAGTTATCTCCCTTCTACTTCTTTATTTAAATTTGTATAACCGTTACACTAAATCAGAAGTGTTTGGTAAATAGCTATTAGTTGATTGGATTAAAGTTTAACTATTACTTATTAAAGTTAAATAACAATTATTAGATTAAAGTTTAACTATTACTTGATTAAAGTTTAAATTTTAAATATCAATTTAAAGTAATTTAATGATAACAATTATTTTTGTTTTTTTTTTTTAGTTTAATTCAAATATTTAATATAACCATTTTAAAAATTAGAATGAGAACTTCTAAAATGGAAAAAAAAATTGTTGAATTTGTACTATTTTAAAAATAGAAAATAAAAGTTAAAAAAATAATTAAAAATCCACAGTTTAAATTAAAACCCGAACCATCTTAGAAGGTTCCGATTTTGGTTCACCAATTCAGAACCAGAACGAAACTGTGGTCACTCTGCCTATCTAGAACCTACCTAATTCAGTTCACCAGATAGTAGTTGATAGAACACGATCTTTTAAGTCTATCATGTATTGAGTCATCATCCCTTAGGGTTGGGGTTCAGCTTTTTGGAAGAATGTATTGAGTCATCATTTCAAATAAAGATAATAATAACATAATAAATTAAAATACATGAATAAAATAAATAGAATAAAGAGATAAAAATTTAACCAGTTTGGTTGGCGTGAGTGGTCCTACATTCTCATTCCTTAAGAGAGGGTTGAGAGTTCAAAATTGCTTGTTGTATAGAAAAATCAATATGACCAACACTTCATCACTATAATTGGACCGCCCCGATGCAAATAGAAATTTAGTCTGCGTAAGGGAAGCATCGCTGGATTTTGGGGTATGCAAAGTGCCCAACAGCACATGGCCTCAATTTTTAGAGCGTCCAATATTTATTTTTAAATTAGCTACTTAAGAAAAAAAAATCTGCAATTAATCTTGAAACTTACAGTTTTTCCCCACAAATAACTTCTCTCTCCTAATAATTAGCCCTAATTAATTGAGCAGCTGCATGGTAAAGCCACTATTGTTTAATTTTCCTCAACGGCACAGATGATGTCTCAAGCCTTAAATCTACAAGTATAACTTGAAACGTGTACCATTCACCAGTTCACCACAAATACCGCCTGAGAAATTGATTTTTTCCCCTAACAAATCGTTCTACTTGCATTCCAAACGATAGCGGTAGCCCAACAGGTAGCACTAGCCAGGTAATTTCAAGATGTTTTATTTATTTATTTTTCTATTTGTTTGAACTTTGGAGATGGTAGCTTAGTAGGATTGTTATGGTTTGTTTTTAAAGATTGAGCTTATACTTTTGGTAAAGCCTCATTTACTTACAAGAATGAGACAAAAAAAAACAAAACAAGAACCGACCCTGAAGGGAAATGAGAGACTAGTGTCCCAACATGCAGTGGCGGACCCAGAATTTTTTGAAAGTGCGGGCGGAACATTACAACGAAAAAGATAATTTGAAAAAAAAAGATGAAATACTTAAAAAATATAATCATAAATATTTTTAGATATGGGTAAAAAATAAAACATATGAAAACTTTATAAAAATATTTATAATAAAATATGAAACATAATTAATTTGATTAAATAATTAAAATAGAAAATACATTATAAATTACACATCTCAATATATATAGGCTAACTATTAGTAATAGTAAAAAGTCATAAAATCAATATTTATGCACTATATGATTCAAACACTTACTTTACCAAGGCCTGATACACACCCGGCCAACTGAACCAAATCAACACTTATAACATTTTTGTGTTTTATTAGTTAGGCCCCATAGTACATGAACACTTTGTAATGCATATGAAGAAAAAAAGAAGATTTTATAGCTAGTTTTAATATTTACTTTATAAATTTGGAAATATTGTGTTACAAGCTTAGAGGAGGGAGGGGTTGTTACTTTTAAAATGTTTTAATATTCATTCTTTCTAAAAGGTTGAACCCCAACCCTAATACCCTAATATTTTAGTATTCTTCTTTTAAGGTTGAACCCTAACCTTAAAGACCCCCACTCTCTGGATAATGTTTTAGTATTCATGTTAATATTAGTGACCATCATCACTTGGTAATAGGGTTTAGGCTTGAGGTTAGGTCAATTATGACTAAAGCCTTAGAGCTATGGAGTACTATATGTAAGGTCAATGTGGCCGATTCACTTTCCCTTGGGGACATCCGGCAGACTTACCTGTCAACCTTAAGAACACGTAGAGTCTATTATAACGATTCTATAGTTGTGCTAGCGCTCCATTCATGAAAAAAGTTACTCTTGAACATAAGTCTCCATTGTATTACGGAGTATAAAATTTAGTGTAATAGCTAAATGCTATCTCAGCTTATAAATATAATCTAAATGTACTATATATGAAATGGGTCTATATGATACTCTACTCATTTGTATACTAAATCGATTGTTCTCTGGCTCACCTTGAATTACCTGAAACATTCTCTAATTATATATCCATTTATATTCTTTGATTATAATTTTGAACTTTAACTTACGATTTATGTTGGAATCATAAATGAGAGTGATAATGTAAAATGGGTTATTATATTGTTGCAAAGTATATACATAATATGAAGTAGAAGATGACATAAAAAAGATTGTGTGGAACCAGAAGTTTGGTTGCGTATCTGGAGATGAATTGTTAAGTATAATTAAGGCCCCCACTTGGGCAGCAATTGAAGATAATGTTACACCAACCGAAACAAAGGTGATTTGTCCCTTGTACGGTGTATCTTGTCGTCTACATACTCCCAGCTCATATGTTGTCTTGCCTCGAACCTTCATTCTCAACCACTTATTTTACTATCT
The DNA here is from genome assembly GCA_009835305.1 of Ipomoea purpurea. Lineage (NCBI taxonomy): Eukaryota > Viridiplantae > Streptophyta > Magnoliopsida > Solanales > Convolvulaceae > Ipomoea > Ipomoea purpurea. The sequence goes on from VALG01012214.1 coordinate 30,880, forward strand.
CATCACGTACTGTGTACTTCCTTTTGACGGCTACGGACTTGCATCAGGTAACGGGTAACCCTAAAAATTCTCCAACATTATGAGCTGTTGGGTAAATCGCATATCTATCAATGACATGTAATGACTCTTTCATATAAGAGGTCATGAGATTCTTTTTGTGCTTCAACAGGTTGAGAAAGTAGAGATGAACAGATACTACAATGTAATAAAGTCAGTAACATTCCAAAAAAATAACGAATTGTATTTGTAAATTGACGTTAAAATGCTATAAATAATACTCTGTAGTTAAAACTAAATAAGTAATGTACTAAACATTATTATATAGTGAATGGCTCATTTCTATAATGTTTGCTAAATTTAGCCACCACCAATAACAAGAAATCAAGAATGCATGTTCGTTATACATATTTTCAAAACTTTAAACATATGTCGGTGTACAAATTAACAAATGAAAATTGTAACGTAATTTCAAATCACACGTGTGGCCACATATAATTTTCCAAATTTAATTGTCATACATGAGGCCGTACGCATGACCTAGTCAAGAGATTGATTCCACTTGTAGTAATTTTGATATAAAATTTTAATTTAAAGAACATTTTTTTTCACCATCATTTACTTGTAAGTGTGTAGTAATAATTATCACTCCGTATTAACTATATGGTCTCAAAACGAATATCCAATAAATAAAGTATAAATTTTATACCAGTAAAATATCATGAATTAAATTCTTACCAACATCATCTTTTTTATGTAGTTTGCAAACTATTATATAAGATTCAGAATTTACCATTACAATATCCACTCTTAGTTGATATGTTTTTCTTATATAATTTATGAATTATTATATATGAGCATACATTTATTACTCTGGTATTTATTTTTTTAATTGAAACGAAACATATTATTCAATTTTGCCGTAAAAAAATTGATCGTACTAAAATAGGATTGCATGTGGGAAGGGGGAATGGATTGAAGTGGTACATTGACAAGTACATACGTACAGTCCGTACCTAGCATATGAATGGAAGCCAACAAAGCAACAATAATGGTATAAGAGTGTAGGACCAATCAACAACTTGAGTCATAGGCCGGCCTCATTAACGTTGTGAAAGGCTGTTGTTGTTTTCCATCACATAATTAAGAATATGACATTTTTTAACATCTCAATTATGACTGTACAATAAACTTATCCTCATAGTGTAAATTTTATGTTGGATATTTAACGAAATAATCAATTCGGTCATAATTTAAGATTTTGTTAGAAAGCTAGAATGTTAAGTCAGGTCAGTTAATTACCATAAGTTTAGTGTCTGCTTTAGTAAGAATACTGGAGAGGATGATAGGAATGCAGTGGTTGGCGTGTTGGGGGTTGTTTAGACGCCGGACTTTGAGAAATATCTGGGTCTCCCATCTTTTATTGGAAGGAATAAGCGCGTTTGTGTTTTCTTACATTGAGGAGAAAATCAAGCAGAGAATAGGATCCTGGAGTAAAAAGCTTCTTTCACAAGCTGGCAAGGAAATATTCTTAAAAAGTATAAATGTCTACCTTTTTCTATGAGTGTTTTCTTACTAACTAATTCTTTATGTATGGCTATTGAAAGATGTATGAACGGGTATTGGTGGTCTAAGGGAGGAGCCAATGGGGGTGCGATCCATTGGATGGCATGTGATAGGCTATGTAAACCCAAGGCAGTTGGTGGATTGGGCTTTAAGAATTTGCGTGCTTTTAACATGGTCATGCTAGGTAAACAAGCATGACGTTTCCTCACGAAGCCAGATTCCCTTGCTGCTCGTGTATATAAGGCAAGGTATTTTCCAAGAACCACCTTTTTTGATGCATCAGTAGTAAACAACCTCAGTTACTGTTGGAGGAGTATAATGGCAGCCCATGACCTGGTTTGCAATAGAGTGGGGAGGAGAGTAAGGGATGGTGAGACTACACTGATCTGGGGCCACTCGTGGCTGCTGGATGGGGATTCGAAAATTCATACCCCTATGTCGGTGCAATTACAGAATGCAAGGGTGTCCGGTTTGGTTGATCAGGACACTCGTACATGGGATGTTAATCGTATTTTGAGGGTGCACCCCTATGTCGGTGCAATTACAGAATGCAAGGGTGTCCGGTTTGGTTGATCAGGACACTCGTACATGGGATGTTAATCGTATTTTGAGGGTGCCTCTGTGTGGATCTTGTGAGGACTCTTGTACTGGCATAAGGAACCTAGTGGTTCATATTCTGTGAAGAGTGGTTATTGATGTCTTACAGGTGAATATGATTCATCCCAACAAAGTTTTAATAAATGGTCTATATGGAAATTAAAAATCCCTCCCTGTTGGAAGACTTTTTTTATGGAGAGCTATTAGTGCTATCCTCCCCACCACTACATCCCTCATTTTAAAGAGTGGAAGTTCGTCCGGCGTGTCCAATGTGTGATCTATTTCATGAAGATGTTATGCATTCCCTCATTGATTGTGAATTTGCTACACTTGTTTGGCATGGGTCCCATCTCCCTGTTACGGGTGTCAATGGTGGATCTTTCCCTGAGTGATTTTAGAGTGCGATGGATTTATTAACATCGGATATTCTTGTTAAAGTGGTTGCAGTCCTATACTACATTTGGAGTGTGAGGAACGAAGCCGTCTGGGAGGCGTGTATGCCGCGACATTCCCGAGTTTGGAGTCGTGTTGTCGCAGCTGTGGAAGGTTGGAGAGCTGTTGTAGAGGCGCAACCTGCTCCAGCCAGACAGCAGCCGCTGCTGGCTCAATTGCCGCTGCAACGTCGATGCGTCCTTCTTCGCGGACACGGAAAGGGCGTACTTTGGGGCGTCTTTACTCTCGGTGGAAGGGCAGTTTGTAGCAGCCACCAGCGGACCGTTACAAGTATTGTCACACACTTATCGTCAGAGTATTAATGCAATTACACATAATATGCATGATTATATGTGATGTTAAATACATTCTTCCAAAAGGTTGAACCCCAACCCTAAGTGATGTTAATACATAGGTACACATTATATTGACACTTGAGATATATATAGCAAAATCCATCCACTCAATCCAATGGATGAATACTTAATTAGCTTTGTCCCAAAGCTTGAATCCTAATTTGAGTAGTGAATCAAAAGGAGTCGTCCGTCCAGGCCAGCTAGGATTGTCCCATTTAATGGATGAGGTTTCAGACTCCAGAGTACAGAGGGGATGGATGGCGTCACCAAAAACCCCCCTTTAATTTCAATATTGTGGGACGACTTCCATGTGCCCTGCAGCCTCCCCCAACTATCATTTCCATTTACACATGTATACTCATATTCGTATTAATTGAATCAAAATGAAAAAATAAAATAAAATGAATATTATAAATATTAGATGAACCAATATATATATTTTTTAAAATTAAATACTATTGATCTATTACAATGTAGTATCGTTTTATACTTTCTCTAACTACTACAACACAAAGAGTTAATACCTCACCATCGGGGTTCAATCCCGTGACCTTCCTTAAAAAGAATCACAGAGGTGCCATCTGAATTGATATATAGTAATATTAATCATTAATAATAATAAGATTGTGCTATAAAATACAACTGGCATGGGTTGATATATACGGGTGAGCAACATATCTAGGTTTGCATGGCACACGCTTTAATGCAGACAATGTAATCTCCAGTCTCCATTCTGAAGCGCAGCCAGCCGGGCGTACGTTGTGGTCCTATCTAAGTTTCTATAATTGAAATTCTGTGTGCTTCCAAAATGCCCACTCAATTTTAAAAATTATAAATAAAATTAAATGTTGTATTTTATCTAATAAAACAAAAATGTGAAATACACATATCAATTTGTAGAAAAAAAAAAAAGTTTGAAATTGGATCATTCTATTCTAATTTATTATGAAAAAAAAAAATTACTTTCAATAGCTTTCCACTTTGACTTGAATACCCTTACTTCTCTTATCAAATAATAGGACCTCCCCCCTTATTTTATGAACCTTTCTATTCTAACAATATTTTAAATTTTAATGTGTTTGTTTATGAGAAATAGTGCAGAATAATATTTTTATTAAATGTTCTTTAATTTTAATTTTATTTTTATAAAAAAAATAATTATTACGGATGTTTTTATTTATATGTAATTATTAATAATTAATACATTATTATAATAAAATAAAATTATGTCCTTAATAGTTGTTTTACATGTTATTTGGTAAAAATTAACATATAATTTTACCAAACATTTCTACATAAATAGTTAATACTATCAATTGGTCAAATATCTAACACAATTATCTAACAATAATTACTAAACAGTTCAAATTGTGTTTATATTGGGCATTAATTTGAGAATGATTATCATTTCAACACTAATGTCTCCATAAAATTTAAATGGACCAGTACATATAAAGACTGGTACATTGGCGCAGAATATATATTTTTCATAGCCCACATACATTGCGGCCCTGCGGCCTATATATATCATTATATCAAACTAAATGACCCATTGGCCCGTTAGCTGCAAGTAACGAGTAAAATTTCATAGCAAAAGTGCAAAAATATGAAATTATATTTAAGGAGAGACGCGGGTTTTTAATAAAACGACGTCGTTTTTGCATCCGTATGCACCATGGATGCATAGCATAACTATCCGTAAAACTCTATGGAGTCTTATTTTAGTCCAGAACATTATATTGAAAGGCCAAAAGTTTGTTTATGTTCTTTAGCCTTATATAGTTATAGTTATATATAGTTATAGTAATAGTAATAATAATAATAGTAGTAGTAGTAGTCGTAGTAGTAGAAGTAGAAAAACTAGCAAATGCAAAAGTTCGTGACATTAAAAAAATCAAATAATTATAGCGCTTCTTTATTTCATTTGTAATATTTAGTATTTATAGGTCCAATCACTTTTTTTTATTCTTCTATTTTCTTTAATATTTTTAATATTTAATTTAGGTGTGTGCGCTCAATGTAATTAAATCAAAAAATTAAAATGAGTATAAGTGAGTTAGAAATTTATTTATACTCTTAATTTCTCATGGTTGTATTCACATTCATAGTGTTCAATTTTGATAAAATTTCACCTTCGCTCCTTTCATTTTGAAGTTTTGCCCCTCTAGGGCTTGCTACCAAGAGTTTTGGTGGCATTAGTGAAGGTGCAAGTTCCCGTTAATGGAAAAAGGTAGGGGTTGAATGATTTGGAGTTTTTGAGATGAGAGTTGATAGAGGGAAAGTGTGAAAAAAGGAAAGTTTTACTACATGTAATGATGTACGTACTCCAAATCTTACTCTCTTAAATTTACTTCCTGATGTGATGTGGCGGACCCTTAAGCTATTTTCTTTATAGGATTCCTGTAAATGTGTCTACATCAAAATTTTAAGTTTGAGAGTAGAAAATAGGAGTACATATAATAGTTTCGTGGAGGTTTTGGTGAGGCAAGGGATAGAATCATGGAATGAGCTTGTTAAAGGATGATTATGAAGGATGGTGGGAGCATAATTTTTTAAAGGGAGATGAAGGTAGCTGGAGGGCTGAGTACAATGTTTAAGGGGATGGCATTGGAGATCTTGAAGTTTTTCACCATAAATTGATGGAGGTTGAAGGAGATGGTTGCAATAGTAGCGAGGGTGACAATATTTGTGGTTGTGGACTTGTGGTTGTGTAAATATTGAAAAATTGATGATAGTCATGAAGATGGTGATGTGGAATAGAGGCAAAGTAACACTAAGGACAAGGACAACAATGGTGATAGCAACGAGCACAAAATGGTGATAGCAGCGATAATAACGACCGCGGGTCTAAATCTAATGTAACAAATTAGTGTTTCAAAGTTATATTTTTTTCAATATGAACTATCTTGTATTGTTATTATGTATTTGACTTATTATATACAGTAAATGTATTCAGGTGTGAGATTTATATGTTGTATTTTTTATTTAGTATTAATTTATATATACATTTATTCATACTATATATATTACTACTATATCGTACTAATATACAATTATATATATATATTATATGGGATACATTGTATTTTGTAAGAGAACTTATCTAGATGGTAATATGGATTATCTAGTCGAGGGGCACGCGCTTGCGCGAAAGTCATAACCAAAATCAATTATTATGTTATAATTTTTATTTTTTATTTTTAAAAGAGTATGTTCTAATTTTATATATATAATATATATAATTTTTAATAATTGTTATATGACAAAATAAATAAGAATACATAAATAAGTTATTTAGATACCAACATGATATACAAGAATTGAATTAGGAACATGCGGGACGACATTAGATTTGGTTTTTAGGGAGAGAATGGAGATGTTAGTTAGAATAATGTAGTGATTTTCTAAAAAAAATGTTAAAAAAAATGGAGTGTTGGAGTGATGGAGAAAAAGAAGACAAAGATCACATCAAGGCAAAAAGAGGAAGAAGGAAAAAAGTAAATGGTAAAGTTGTTATTTCTTTAAAATTGAGGGCAATTAAAATAAAAAAAATAAATCAAAATTAGATAAAAGAATTTCAACCATTAGATTTGAAATCAATGGTAACAATGGGTGCCATTTTTTAGGGGCAAATGGCAAACTCAGAAATATAAGTATAGGGGAGATGTTAGCCAAAAAAACTTCAATCTGAGTTATTACTAATATGGTAGGTGGTTTATACTCAAGTTATTTGTTCTGTAACTAAAAAAAAAAGGGTAGGTGCGCGCTTGGCGCGCACCTTGCGCCCGCTGGAGCGTGTTAGAGTAGCCGCCAGCTCGCAACCACTTTGACATTTAATAACTTTTGACTATTTTTTTTAAAGTTATAATTTATTTATTTTTATTTTTTATTTTTTATCTTTTTTTTTTTCTCTTTTCTAACCACATTTAAAAAAAATTCTCAAATAGATGCTCTAAGTATTGTTGTAGCAATAAAACTTTGTATCATTTCGAGAAGAGAACGTTAGGTTAATGATGTGGATGAGCAATGGGAGGAGGTTTTGACTTTCGAGGAGATGTGCATTAATCCTAAAACAAGTGACAAGAGTGATTGATTTTTTGGCTTTAATGATCGCAACATATCACAAAGATAATTATATTATACAACTACTCTTTATTTATTGTAATTACACAACTACTCTTTAACTACTACACATCAATAATGTTGCTTTGCGGTAACTTTTTATTTTTTTAATCAATTGCTAAAAGTACTTAGGGGTCTGGGAATGTTAGATTATGTATAGTTATAAAATTATGGATGTATAGTTATGCAATTCTGGATTTATAGTTATGAATTGTGGATGTGTAGTTATTAAATTCTGAATGTATAGTTCTGAAGTTATGCAATTTTGGACTTATAGTTATGGATGTGTAGTTATGCAATTCCAAATGTATAGTAATGAAGTTATGGATGTGTAGTTATGCAATTCGGATGTATAGTTATGAAATTATGGATGTGTGTTATGCAATTTGAATTTTTTTTAAGTCGATGTCGTTTTTGCATCCGTATGCACCATGCATGGTGCACACAAATGCACAGCATTATGACTCCAGAATTGTTTGTCCCCTCATGTATGCGAGTCTATTTATACATGTTTTGGGCTAGAAGCCGTATAATAAATATAACTCCTAGATTGTCTCATTGGGAGTCCTAATTATATTAAAAATTATGGGCCCAATATAAATAGGCTTAATCCTTGTTTTTGAATGCTACTAGCTCTATTAGATTGTAGTATCTGTTCATATACTTTCTCAACCTACTGAAACACAAAGAGCCAATAACGCCTCCACTAAGGCTCGAACTCTACTTTCTCAACCTACTGAAACACAAAGAGCCAATAACGCCTCCACTAAGGCTCGAACTCACAACCTTCCAAATGAAGGTCCAACCCGGATACCATTAGACCACATAGTCCTGGTAATAGGATTAATCCTTGATACAATAGGAATTAGGAATAATAAGTTTAATCCTATCGGAACTCCTTTGATGTCTCGTGGTGGCCTCTCTCTTGAGCTTCCTTGTTCTATTAATTAAAATATAATACCTATAAATTAAAAATTTTATTTTTATCCTAACTACGAAGTATATATAATTGATTAATTGATATAGTGTGTAATAAAACATTACCATTTTTTATATACATTTTTATTCTTTAAAAATTAGCTTTTAGGCTGCCTATTTAGCAATTATTATTGCGTGGACCACCCACGGTTCAAAAACACATAAAAGTATATTATTCTAACTAATAAAATACATTATCTAGTAACAGAAGCCTGTTGTGGGGCGAGTCAACTTGTATTAATAGTCCTACATTTCTTGGTCAAACACTCTTAATGTTTTCTTGTAATTTTTAAATTCAAATTTGTCATTTAATAATATTTTTTAATGCAGCTTTTAAATATAAAAATTTTATATATTACTATTGAACTAAATATTATTAAAAATTAAATCGTAAATAGTTTGAGTCAAATGTGGTTAACTTAACAAGAAATATAAAATGTGATGAAAAGAGTACAATTTGATGATTTTATTTTAAACTTTACTTTGAGTAAATGTGTTACTCTAGTTTACTTGAACGAAACGAGCACTTAAGTTTATGGCACATTGGTTAGATTCTTTTTTTTTTTATTTTATTTTTTATTAATAACTTAAACTTGAGAGGAACTGACAACATTTTGATAGCAAAGTGAGAAAGAGTCATTGATTTTTTTTTTTTTTAATGATTTATAGATTGAAAATTAAAATGACATTTGGAATGTCAATCAGGAATTGAAACTGCGATTAGACTTGAAGTCATAAAGCCGAGCTAGCAAATGACCTGAGAACATACGCACACCGTCTATTTGTAGTAGTAGGACTAATTCATGATCCAAATTTGCGGACAGGAGACATCATCACTTGGCAGCTTTAATTAGGGATGTTAAATAAATAAATATGGAGTATATATAAAATATTATGTAGTGTGATGACATATTTGTTAGTGTTTTAAATGGTGGTCGCATGATTAGATGAGAACATGGTCCCTCCTATAAAAAATGAAAATTGATCTCAACCATTCATTAGGGTTCAGAAATGTCAGAGGATTTTAGTAAATCCAATACATGATTAATTTTATAATTATTGAAAACTTTTAATTGCAAACTTAAAAATTTAGTAATGATAAGATCAGTCTTTGATTTTTCAAAATGAAGGGTGTAGATCTGTCCATACTTTTTTTTATAAGGGAAGGTGTTCACACACACATATATAGGGGTGCACTTTCATGCAAACGATATAAAGGATAAATAGGAATTGAAATTAAAATAAATAAGTAAAAATAATTAAATATATTAAAATATATAATTCATATATATACGTATACATATATGTGTGTATATATTAAAATTCTATATTTAATACGTGGACAATGACTTTTATTTTTTCTCTTTTATTTTTGATTCTATTCTACAAAAATTGAGGAATAAAGGATAATGAGTTTTGTAGCGGAAAAATGGGTAATGAGTTTTATAATTACTAAGGGGATGTTTGGTTCATGAAAACATTTTCCTTAAAGTGAAGGAAAATGTTATTTTCTAGTGTTTGGTTCATGAAATTCATTTTCCAATGGAAAATGAATTCTTCAAATTTGAGGAAAACAAAATCCTTGGTTGGACCAATGATTTTGTTTTCCATGGAAGATGGGAATAAAAAGTGAATAGATTGCCTATTTTACCCTTGCTTTCTTGGTTAATTATATTATTTTTATTAATTTGTAGGGCATATAGATCTTTATACTCATTATTCTTTACAATTTCAAATCTAACCAAACAATAGAATTAGTATTCCTAGTAATTCTTTTTCCACCAACCAAACAATGAAATTCATCTTCCTAGTAATTATTTTTCCATGGAATTCCAATTCCACTTCCCTTAAAATATTTTCCGCGAACCAAACAGGCTTTAAGGGTGTGTTTGGTTGACAAATTTAGCTCTAAGAAATGGGTATCAAAGTGATTGGTATTGTTTGGATGATAGATTTTTAAAACACTACTGTGGCTTTCAAATAGACAAATACTCTCTTAATTGAAAAACTCATACCCAAATAAAATAAGGGTATCACTCCCTTTCATTCCCTTATTCATTCTCATCCCATTTGATTAGTGCTTTTAGATTTTTTTTTATATTTTTTGTTCATATTGGTGTTTTAGCTGTCTTTATATCATAATCAGTTGTCTTAATTTTGTGTTCTTGTATTTTTAAATTCTTTCACTCCCATTATAGAAGTATACATAATCAAACAACATTATTGATAATCATTCTTATTCCCCTACTACCAAGTAATTTCACTAAAGTCAATTTAAGTCGATTATCATTACCAAGTATTTAATACCAATTATGATTCTGATTCTGATTCCCATGTGCGAATTAGAAAATAACAAAACCCATATGTAAAAGTACCTAACCAAACACACCCTTAACTTTGTTGTTGGTCACTGGTTTCTCTGGCGAAGGAGAAGGCCACCGGTTTGGTTGCCTTCTCCTTCGCCGTAGAAACCAATTATTTTTTTTTTTAAATTGCGTTTCTAGAGAAATGCAAGTTTCACTTGCGTTTTATTATTATCATTTTCTGGTCAAATGATAAAATGTAAGGAGGAAGTGTGTTTTACACATTTTTGTCAAAAAAATAAAATAAAAAAATGAGATGCACATTTTGAGAAATATAGCCCCTCCTACACATTTTTGTCTTTTATCCCTAGTGTTAAGCATCCACTAATGATAGAGAAAGAAGCGAATTCACCTTCTTGATTTGAGCCTATCAATTTATGACCACCTAAATTGATTTATCTCTTATGATTTTTTATCAGTTAGGATTATAAGATAGAGTTTTACATGATTTGACTGGTGTACTTCTCGGCCTCGAGCTACGCTCCGATCACCGAGCCTTTTCCTTGTTGGGCCCTTCCTTGAGGTCCTTCATTGGGCCTCCTTTGGGGCCTCTTAGATATAGACCGTGTACTCATATCACCAACATACATAAATGTTGTGATAAGATAAGAAATTAATTAGAAACACAATTCACTTCATTGGCTTTCACACCCAATAGGCAATTGAAAGATACAGTAATGGTGATGAGGATGATAATGGAGCTACCACTATTGACCAAAATACCTTAATAGGATGGTGGCAATAATCAAAGATCCCAAATGATAATGATTTAGAAATTAATCATAGAGTTATCAACTATGTATCAAGCGTGTGCCAAACTGCCAAAGTGGGATTATTACTGTAATATATATGGGGATTCCTGTACCATACATCATCATCACAATGTAAATAAACCCCATATACTAAACCCATGCTCTTATCTATTTCAAATCTGAATTATATTACACGTATTATCATTTTACACCTAATCAATACATTGACCGCAACCTGAGAGTGGTTTGGGTAAAGGGATTTTATCCATCATATAACAAATGTTAAGAGTTCGATCATTGACTTTGGGTATAAAGCAGCCTTAAATCTCAAACAATAAAAGAAATACATTGACCGCATACATAAAGGAATTGAAGAGGGTGTTTGGTAAATGATGAATCCACCAATTTTGGTAACTTGTCTGATTTTTTGTGTTTGATTAATAATTTATGGATTTGGCTAAAATATAATGCTAATAAAATTCAAAACAGTAAAAATGGCTAGTTTGATGGAATTTTTTTCCTAAATTTTGAGAAAATGAATTTTTCTTCCTTTGATTCATGGAAAACGTTTCCACGGGAAAATATTTTCCATAGTTTTTAGGAAAAAGTTTCCTTGGGATGGCGTGATATTTTGTTTTTTTTTTGTTTTTTTTTTTTTTTAATGAGATTTTGGAAAAAAGTATCACGTTGGACAATTTTACTCTTATTATTTTAGGAATAAGGGTCAAATAGGCCACTGAACTGTACACCAAGTTGCAATTAGGCCATCGAACTCAAAAAAGTACAATTGGGTCTCTGAACTACACAAATTCATACAATTAGGTCTAAAATGACTTGTTTACCTACTACTTTGCTGATGTGGAGGTTGCAGATTTTAAAAATTATTTAAACAAAAACTTAATTAATTTTTTTTTTTTTAAAAAAAAAACAGAACGGCCGGGACGAAATCGTCCCCGGCGTTTCCTTCGTCTCCATGGCCTGGAGACGAAGGAACTGCCGGAGACGAACCGGTCGTTCTGTTTTTTTTTTTTTTAATTTTTTTTTTTAATTTTTTTTAATTTTAATTTTTAATTAATTGTTTTTTAAAATTTTTTAAAAATTATTTTTAAAAATCTCAAACTACATAGCAGGTAAACAGGTCATTTTAGACCTAATTGCAATAAATTTGTGTAGTTCAGGGATCTAATTGCATCTTTTTTGAGTTCGATGGCCTAATTTAGTTTGGTGTGCAGTTCAATGGCCTATTTGACCCTTATTCCTATTTTTATTATCATTATCATTGTCTAGGGACATTTTAATCTTTATACGGACTATTACTTACTATTTCAATCTCAACCAAACAATGGAATCAATATTCTCAGTAATTTATTTCTCACAAACAAACAATAGAATCAATATTCTTTGGTAATTTCTTTTCAATGGAATTTCAATTCCATTTCCCCTCAAATATTTTCCGCGAACCAAACATGGCATAAAACTATATTTGGTAAAATTATTTTAAAACTTATAATTTTATTTTACATAACAAATAACTAAAAGCTCTATTTGAAAACATGAAAAATTTATTAAAATAATAACTTATTTTGAAACACTAGCCCATTCTCAAGTACGTTTCAAAACAAGCTATTGACTTTTTTAACTTTTTTCTTTCAATCAAAATCCTAATATCTTAGTTTATCCTTTTATGTCTTTTTACACTTATCAGTTGACTCAACAATTAATTTTACCAAACAATTTCATATCAATTAATTTGATTAAGCACTCTAATATCAATTAATTAGCTTATTAGTTACTAGTTTTTCAACTTTTAGCTAGGCGTGCCAATTCAAACAGAACCTAAATAAAATACTATGAGGCAGTTTTTTTTTTTTTGTAGCAATATGTAATTATTTAGTTAAAAAAACAAAAACATATTCTCTTCACTAATTTATTCTATTAATTTATATTATACCAGTTTATATTTATATAATAATAAAAAATACAATTAATGTATATTTATATTAAATATATTACGGTTATTTTATATTTGAATATAATTAAAAATATAAAATTTAAAACCTATTGAACTCATCTTCATTCTAATAGTATCGGAAAGTGCACAAGTTTCTCATTGAGTTGATTAGTTGATCAATTCCACGATGACAACAACATAATTTCAAAATAAATATTTTATATTATTATTATTATTATTTTTATTATTATTATATAAATATAATATATAATATATATATATAAATATATATGAATATACATATGTATATGTTGTGTGTGTGTATTGTCTTTATAAGTTATTTCTATATTATCATACAAAACTAAATAACGAATTTCAATTTTTTTATACGCAACTAATAGATAATCATTGGTCGCGGGCATGAAGTGATGGGAGAGTCATGCGTTCGAGTCTTAGTAGGGTGATATTGACGCGGTAGGCATATTTGAATAGATGCTAACATGTAACAGAGTCAATAGTACTCAAAAAAAAAAAAATAGATAACCTTTGGTGACGAGAAAAACAATAAATATAACAAATTATTAATTATTAGCTAACACAATCTATTATTTTTTAAGCCTTTTTGTGGCATGGACTGGATCTCAAATGAGAGGTTATGTTTCAAGTCTCCGTATTGACCCTTTGTACTTAGTATATATGAGTAGTCTGAGCGTATTAACTCTTTGTGCTTAGTATATATGAACCGATATTAGATTGTAATAGTATGAGTAATACTCGAAAAAAATAAAATTATCCGTCATTATTATTGACTGTCCGATAATTTTGAGTATTCACAAAAATACCATTATTATTATTTCGTATCTGTCCCCCACCCTGTACTGTACTGTTGTTCCATTTGTCTCAAAACTCATCTGTTTTGTGTGGAAGCAAAATCAATGGCTCTCAACACAACACCTCCAACGCTTATGAATTGAAGTTGGTGGAAGGTTTAACATCTCCAATAATATTACTTCCCAAAGGAATTGCCCTGCGTCCCCATCTTTCATTTTTATCACATAGCATGTTTCTTCTTTGCCCATACATATTCTTATCTGCTGATATATTAGATGTTAGACCCACCATTGATACACTCATTTCAACTTATCTACTATAATATGCTCTTCTACCAAGTCTTTTCATTTATTATGTGCAATGGATGCCCAATGTAAACGTACACTTTAAAAATTATATATATACTTAGATGATCCAACTTCACTGGATTAATTCTAAATTCATAGGGCTCCGTCCCTAGAGTCACTGCAAAGGTAAATCGTGAGTCGTTCAATCAGCCCACCAATTAGACCATAATCTTCATCATGCGCCCACAAGGTATCAAATTCACATCTTCCATCATCTTGGACGTTTTTCCCATTTATGTTTTTAGTAGAATTTGAACCCCACACTCGTACTTCATGACAGTCAGGCATCAAACCAAACAAGGGAAACATACACTTTCTTGCTATCATGCATTGTTATATATGAAATTAATGTGAAATAATTTAGTAAGGATATTGATTATAAAATTTGTAATTATTTAAATATATAATATACACCATATCGAAGTTATTATTATTATTTTTTTTTTTTTATAATGAGAAAAATTTACAGTCATTGTGCACGTGTTTGCTCTCTAATACAAAGTTATGCTATTTTAATATGACTTCAAATAATGTAATAACATAACCACATAAACAGTAATAGTATATAGTATCAAAATTCCAAGATATCAAATGTGTAATATACTAAGAATTCAAAATACCTGCCACATAGGATTTGAAGGGAATATGATTCTCTTATTTTTCTTAGGTTATCTAAGATTACCTTTGATATTGACAAATTTTGTCATTTTAAGTTCTAATTTATTAATATACCTATATATATATATATATAGATATAATATATATATATATACATATGTATATAATATATATAAATAATATATATATATAATATATAATATATGAGAGAGAGAGAGAGAGAGAGAGATTAAAGTTCAGGTCGCGTCAACAATAGTGAGCGATTATACACCATCAACGTTAGGAAATACACCACAAAAAAAGCACACACAAATTAGATACGCATCATAAAAAACACACAATTAGGTGTGAGTAAAAGTATCATACAATGTTCGAAATACACTATTAGGGGTTGTAAATTATATGGTGTATTTTTATTTTTTTTTTGTTATTCTGTATTGTGTATTTTTTTTTTTTTTACATGTCATGGTGGTGTGTTTTTCTTACACTATTGATGCATGGAGTTAACACTATTTATTTCTGAAACCCCGCGCTAGAAGCGCGGGCGCCACCCACACACACACACAACACA